>JANIJG010007195.1:0-26864 GCA_024611175.1 Megaceryle torquata
GGAAGGAGAGGAGAGCAGGGAGAGAAGGAGGAAAGAAAGAAGGAAGGAAGGAAGGAAGGAAGGAAGGAAGGAAGGAAGGAAGGAAGGAAGGAAGATTAAATTATAAATGAAAAGCATCTGTATCTTTAAACCATCACATTTTTTCCTTGTTTAAAATGTTTTTAAAAGGCAATGAGGAAATATTTTCTTCCATTAGAATAACCAGTAGGAAAACACTGAACAACTCTTAAGAGCTATGATGTAATATACCCTGTAGCAAGCAAAATATGTACTTGAAATGAACATTGGACAGCAACTGCAGCCTGACCCAGTTCAGCAGGGGACACCTATATGAAATAAGGTCAAAACTCCTCTTCCATGATTTTACAACAGGCTAGCACTATCTTCAAGAGCATATCTGCCCGCCTGCTTGTGACCTGCAATCAGATTATTAAATTTCTTCTGTAAATGGAAGGATGTGAAACATCTATGTGATGGTAGTGGAGTCTGATCTTTGGTCTAATTCAAGCCTATCAATGCAAGGGCCAAGGAGCCATTCAAACAAAATTTCACCAGTGGGCTAGATCCTGAAGTAAAGAGAGCATCTTGTTTGGCTGCTTCTGACTTCACAAGCAGGGATGCATTGATATTTCAGTATAATGGTTTTGGTTCTGTGGCACCTTAATAATTCTTCTATAATGCTTCTAAGTTCACAAATGCATGTTTTCTTCAGTGACAAAACCTGCCTAGTATTAATAGGAAAAAAAAAAGAAAAATGAGATGCTAATAATTGCTGTATTATGAAATCTCATAACCTAATTTTTTTATTTCCTTATCTGAAATATAGGCTTAATAAGAAGAGTTTTAGTATGTAAACTATCTTGCTTAAAAGAGATGAATGCTGAAATATGGATTTTGTCCTATTATTTTAAATTCTTTACATTGACTTTATTAAAAGTTGATACAATTTTGTTCATACAGGCATTTAAAATTCAATTATTTAATATTATTTATTTACTTACTGAAAGTTTAGTCAATGTTATTGTGAATTCTCAAGGCATCAAAGCCATAAAATTATTTAAAAAGCTAGTTTCAGCACAATCCTTTTGATTGTCTGCTGAATTACTGTATTTTTCTGTGATCACTGAATTTTCTTGGAAGAATTAGAATGTTTATTTATAAATAATTTTATTAAGCATTCTTCAGTATGTCTCCCAGATCCCTACACATGAATTACAAACAGATTTCATATACTATATGACCAGTAGAAGTAATGACAATTATAATTGTTAATTCTTTTGGTTGTTTACTGGCCAGAAAAAAAGCATTTATTCAGACAAATAATCAAAACCTACATAAATTCTATCAGCTTACATTGTTCCTAGAAAACTGCATTGCCACTGAGGGCAAAAGATTCAAGAAAGATCCATCCCATAATCTTCGAAAAGAGATCTGTTTATAGGTTTCCTTGTAAAGGTCATCTCAATGACTAAACTAGTCCAAAATATGTCAGTAGTAGGGCTAATAAGGTGTAGGTATTCTCCTTTAACTTCTGTCTGTAGACAAACCTTAGATTATAATACTGCAATGTTTTACATAGATGGACCCAATGTCATGCTTATGAATTTAACCAACATTGTCACTTTCAGTTGTAAAAAAAGTTCCTCTTCTAAAATCATAAGATTGGCCCATTAGGGCATGCATTCAAAAAAAGAAACAAACCCAAACAAAACACCCTTCTGAAATACTTTCATTTATATATAGGTTTTAACCTTTGTTTTTCTATTTCTCTGCTTTTCACAATCAGGGAAAATTGAAAGACTTTTAAAATATATTAAATTGAAAAAGTCATCCTAATGTAATTTGTTGTTTTAAAAAAAATTGAGGCACCAAGAAAAATATCTTGAGTGATCTTAAACGAAGAATGTTTTTTTTTTCATAGTCAATTCAAAATATAAGCATTGAAAGAGCAAACTATAAAACAGAGAAATGGCAATTCAGTTTTTTGAGTTTGAAAATGAAAAAAGAACATCACAAGCATTAATGTATTCACTCCATCTTTAGTGAAAATGTTATTTGTTCACCATGATTTTACTATGTATTTTGTTTTGCATATAGAAAACTCCTTTTCTTGGAACTTCTTTTAGATGCTTTTCCATTTACTGATCTGTGGTGTCTGTGGTTAAGGTAATTATTGATCATTGCTCCTTTACTGGCTAAGCCTTTCTGGTTTAGTCAGAAAAAAGGTAAAAGTCACTGTTTTTACTCTTGGTAGTAGATGATCTGGTTGCAAGATTGATTTCTCAGAAAGCACCACAGAAAAATACCCTTTTTTTCAGAGAGGACTCAAGGACCTCCCAAGATGGTATTTAAGCAAATGGTCTCAGTTTGAGTAACGTTTCCCTCGAGGTGTGAGTTGGTCCAAGAAAAAAATGTATTTCCAGGTAAAAAGGCTTTGGACATTTTCCCAGGTAGTGGAACTAATTCATATGATGCATTTGTATGCTGTTACAATTAAATTTTGATATCTTAACCTATTAAAATAAAATAAATAAATAAATGCTATGTTTTAAAGTTCTACTCCTAAACCCAAAATTAAAATTAATTTAATTATCCTTTTTGCTGTGGCATGTATAATCTTTTATCTGTAGGGTGTTTTTTCCATTGCAAAAGTATTTGAAAATATAGTTTTTTACAAACTAACAAATAAAAAATAAACAGTGAGATTTGAAATTTAATCTTCATGTATTTTTGAAAGAAACTAAAAACAAATGCATCTCTAATATAATATTTTCCTCATTTACATTGGAAACATCTTTAGGTGGATGAGGTTTGCTAGTAATGTACGTATGAGTAAATGATATTTCCCTGCATATGGATCATGTTATACTAAACAATAAATATGACTGTGAAGATAAATAGCAGCTCTGTAAATCTACAGTAAAGGTAATAGGCTCCCTAGCAATGATCTGCTTGTGCTTACTCAGTTTTCCTGATGGAGGGGAAAAATAAAGGAGAATAAAGTCTTCTACCTGCACAGAATTGATAAATACAGTATTTATTGCATAATCACATACTCAGTTACAACTTGATATGGGTAGTCTTCTAGTCATAAACCATGTATATAGTTCCTTTCTTTCTCTTCTTGATGAATTATGGGTTAACAAATAATGATACTGGCCTGTAGGCTGTATGCTTTCTACTTTCATTGTTGCCTTACTCTTCTTCCTCTGTGCTGTCCATGTTTGTTTGTTTGTTTCTTTAAATACTCTCCTCTACTCTTTTGTTTTTCTCCAGGGTGTCTCAAAAAATAGTTATAATGCAAATTGTCTTGTAAAAACATATTTACATATATAATGTTCAGGTTTTATGCCATCAATCCAAAAGAAAAAGTGTTTTCACAGTTTATAAAATGAATGAAGAGTAATTGTGAAATGTCAACACAAATTCCTAGGGTTTCAATATGAATTCTGGATCAGCACATCAAAAATAAAGGACGCATTTAAATCACTTCATGTGTCTCCTTAATCTTCAGATCTTAGAGAAGTAGAGACGAGATGGAGAGGACAATAGAAACATTCAGGTGATACACACAACGAAGTTAAAAAATAAATTAATACCTGACAAAAATGAAAGACAGAAAGTAAAGTCTGAAATTATTCGCAGGTCACTCCTCAATTTCTGTCAAGCTCTATGCTAGCAGTGCTTTTTTCTTGTTCCTGCCAAACCTGACTTTGTGTTTGGGGATTAAAATAAATGCTGTAAGCTCAGCTCTAAATGTATATAGGCCACAAATTTCAAATTAATATTCAGCCAATCTGATGTTTGTGTTTCTTGACATTCTAAACAATGGACATTGAAGACTCACTATTCAAACTGGAGCTTTCTTAATTTGTCTGTCAGGACAAAAATTAATTTTATTCAAGCTACAGAGCCTTACTTAAGTTTTACTTCAAACTTCACACTTGCCTAAATTAGAGCAGTTGGTGTGGTTGTACACAGTGCAGTTGGGAAGAAGGGACTACAGAGCAGAAGTTTTCTCCTCTAAGGTCAGTGAGGGTTGAATTAGCCCATATATTGGGACTGATGATTTTTTATTTTTTATTTTTCATGAATAATATGATTTAATAAATCAGCTGCAAAAAACTTGTATATTCCTCTTCCCTTTTTTTGACCATCATTTGCTTCTGACATGTACTTGATAAATATAGCAGAAAATGTTAGCATATTGTAAAACAGATCAGGGCCAGTTGAGACAACGAACGTTCCCCACATTGTGAATTCCAGCTGAATGGAGCAACCACTTTAGGGGTTGAGGGGTTATTCCTCACTGTCTAAATGATGAATGGAAGTTATCAAACAGGTGAAGTGTCTCTGTATAATGACTCAAGTAGAGCATGATAAATAAGTAAGCATTTTGTATTTAATAGCCTCTCCATTGAAACACAGAAAAAAAAAAAAAAAAGAAAAAAAATTAAAAATTAATAATAATAAAAAATATTTAGCTTTGACATTTAGGTAGGTGGAAATTGATTCTCATAGCAGCTTCATTTCTTTGGGTAGTAAGTTTCTAGGATAGCTTAATAGCTTAATTAATGTTATCTGTCATTGTGGGTTGCAGTTGTTTAAAAGCATCCAGATTAATTTGGATAGACGGGTTTTATTGTGGTTAGAAATTGAAATAAATGGCTACAATGCTCTGAACATAGAAGTAGCGACAGCTTGTAGGGAAAAGGTGATGAGTGAAGACAAAAAAGAAAATCGGGGAAAAAAGTGCCCCACAGAGAAAAATACACAGATCAGAAAAGAGAAGGGAAGAACCAAGTCATGGTAGCAGGGATTGGAATTAAGAGAATAAGCCCAAGCAATGACATTTGTTAGCTGGTTGCTTCTGATTGTTTACTTTTGAAAACAGAATGCATTTTTTTTACTAAAATCATCTAGTTTAGGATTTAGTCCAGAGACTACAGCCAGTTGTGGTCTACGACAAGTTGTAGAGCAAAAGGGCAAGTGTGAAAGCTGCTAACGGGGCAGTTAAGGCAACTTGTTTATGAAGTCTAATTGGCAAGAAAAAAAAAAAAAACAGCATGGTTACCAGGATGCCATGTTACTTTTCTTAATTTTAAGGAAATAAAATATCCTCAAACCAGTAATGTTTGTATGTTTTAATGGATCCATATTCCAACAGTTACATGTTTCCAAGGCAGCCTTCAGGCAGAGAGAAAGCAATAAGTTCCTTACACAGACAGAGGTGGGAAAAGCAAAGCTTTATGTTTCCCTGGTTTCTGGGAGAAGGGGCTGCCTGGGAATACCCCAGGTATAAGGAAAAAGTTATGGGTAAAGTGAAGACAACCTTTTTTCTTCTCAGCACCTTTCTCCTGAGTGCTGAAGCTAGAGATATGCTGGTATACTATGGCTATATTAACATGACACATTTGATTGCTTCCTGTCAGCTCTGGCAAGAAGGGAAAAGGTAAAGGCTTAGCCAGGCTGAAGGGCAACATAATCTCAGCTGCTTGTCACTGCAGCCAACACCTTCTCTTGGTCATCTTGCCAAGCCACAAAACTGAATGCTAAGGCCATAATGATTAAAACAAAATCCTGTGGGACGGTAGTACATTTTTACTGATGCTGGTGAGAAATACTGAGCCAAGACTATCTTACAGTTAAAATTTTATGTTACGGCTGTTAGTGGAAACAATAATGAAAACGTCATCATTGCTGAAGTTTCATCGAGGGAAGTATTCAAATCTTGTTTCTTTTCCTCTAAATGCTAATAATAACAAAATGTCACTACACGATTGCCAAATGTGTTTCTTTTAAAAAGCCAGCAGGAAGTGGGCTCAAAAATAAATTGCTATGTGATTAAAAAAAAAAAATAATCCATCCAACTGGTGCAGAAGAGAGCAAAGAAGTATGTGTCAAGATCTATGTAAGACTGCCTTGGCAATAAGGAAAAGTTCTGGATTCATTTTTCCCCTGAACGGATAAAGATGCAGCATTCCATTTCAGACTGGAATCCATTTTCACACCCACCCTTCTGTGATATTCATATATATCTGATCTTTTCTGCTGTATATAAATATGGTGAAATTAGATAATGGGGGAATTTGATTTCACTTCTTATTGACTTTACAGAAGACAATTGTCCAGTTTTTAAGAAGTGAAGATGATTGCTCTTTGCCTAAGAAGTTATCAAGCCTTCCAGTGTTTCCAATTCAGTGAGATTCTTCTTCATGTTTCTACTGTGGGTTCTTTTTTATATCTGATTTATTTTTTTCATCCAAGATAAAAGAAGGGAGATAATATTTGGTATCTGGAAGAAGAGTTTATAGGGAGCACTGCAGGGAACAAAGCCAATGAAAATTCTCATTAGCAAACTAAAACTAAAAAGATTTCTTCTTTCTGGGTAAAAAAGACCTGAGAGAAGTCTGTTCTATTAAAACCCAGGTATCAATAATATTATTAAAAGAGTAGCATAAAAGTACTATTATTGTCTACTTGCTATATATATTTTATATATATATAAAATAATGTGGAAGAACGAAGGCATTAGAAGAAATAAATTAGCAAAACAAAGATCAAACAGAAGGGCACAACTTTCTGGGCCAGCAAATAACATTGAAGAGTGATGTCACACTGTTTTTAACAAGAAGTCAAAGACACTGTCCGTCTCCCACCAACCACCTATACACACATGTATATATGTGTGCTACATGCATTCACACAAACAAATTTACTTCTCTAAGGTGCATTGTCCTCCCAGTGAGGACTGATGTCCACTCCCTGTTTGCTGCCTGACTCTGCATCCAAAAGTTTTTAACCTTGGGTTTTATTTTTAGAATTTTTGGAGGATACCAAGATAGTGTAAGTGACATTTTTTTAAAGATATGGCATAAACTTATTATAATCACACTCTGAAGATAAAATGTCCAAATTCTGTGGCAAGAAATGGAGTGGTCTTGATTATTTGTTGTTGGTTTTGTCAGTTCCTCTACTCATCAATCAAATGGGTGGATGACTGTTCTTGCTCTGAGACCAATTGTCATGACACAGACTGTGTTTATGTGATAAACTGTAATTACCAAAACCATAGTGACTTCATCAGAACTGCCTTTTGAGCATGGTCACTGGTATAAATTAATCTCCAAAACTTGCCTTTACAATGGTAAGTCAGAAGAACACACTAGTTGGTCCAGGCCAAAACCAAGTCAGGGTTATTGCTAATTAAGTCAGTAATACAGATGATGACAATAATGAGCTGTGCTTTCATGATAAAATAATTCTACTCAATGAAGTCAGAAATGTCTTTATTTGCAGTGTGATGGGAATCACCAGCATGGCAATCCTAGATGAGCAGTGTAAAGAAGGTGCCCTTTCTGGTGGCTGAAGGTCATCCAGCTGACCATGACTTGGGTATGGGCATAGAAGTGATAAAGCACCAATTGATTTTTTTTTTTTTTCCTCATTTTAACAGTTAATTTTCAAGCACAACAACAGTTTTCATATTCAGTCTTAATACCTTACTATGCCCTGGATCTCAGTTCCTTTTGATAATGCCCCTTAAACTGAACCTATAAAGATATGTACTGTGGCCTCAGCCTTGGTAAGAATGCATAATTTAGATGCATGCCCTCATACGTTTTTGAGCTATGGAAAAAACTCTTTTTCAGATGCAACTGGACTGGGAAAACATTTTGATTAATACTGCCATTTTTGGACAGACTAGACCTGTTTTCTTAATATAGCAAACCATGAGGAAGCAGAAAGAAGAGCACAGAAACAGTCAAGGCAGCACTCCATGAAAAGAAATTGTGCCATATGCTCCTCAATTTCACAAGACAAAATCCTTGAGGAACTCTGAGAAGTTGATACAGCTGGTAAGAGAATTAGATATAAGTTCAGTTCTGGATGTTCCCTTTAAATAGTAAATTGACATTGTGCTTCTACTGCAGGTACACAGCACAAATTACTACTCCAGAAAATTATTCCCCAGCCGTAATAATATTGCACAGGATTTTTCAAAGGAACTTCCTGAGGAGATCAGAGCAGAAAGTTACATTTTGGTTTAAGTCAGTGGAAAAATTCCAGATTCATATGACAGTAAACTGGAACAGAATTTTGGCCAGAGTTTCTCAGAAACTGTAAGACAGAAAATATTCCCTTTTAATGGAAACAAGAAAAAACACTTATATCCTACTGTAAGCAAATAAACAGTGATGGATTAGCACCCCAAGAAAGTAACCTTATTTAGTACCATCCCACACAAGGGGACATAAGGGCTGCACAGCTACTTCTTAACATCTACTTCTTCACACTCTTCAATTACACCAGTTTTTCCTGGATGAAGTAATGAAGCAGCTGTGCAAATGCAAAACACACACACAAAAATATGGGTTAAAAAAATCCCCAGTAACCAAAGCACCTCAAACAGGGGTTCAAAAGTCCCGAAACAGACTTTACAATTTGACCCAGCCTCAAGATTCATCAGATGGAGACCCAGTGTATTACAGGAGAAGAAGGAGATGCACTGACACAGAAGGAATGTGGAAACTTGAAAATAGACTTGGCACTAGGTAAACAGCTGAAATTGATGACCAAATGATGGATAGGTAATATAAAGTGAAAATGAACAGTGAAAATTGTTTCCCCAGGGAGAAGGCACTTTTAGGTAAACCATCGGGATATTTTCCTGTAATCTATTTTTTGCATATGATTCTGCAATTATTCATTTCATCCTGAAGCATCTGCACCAAATGGTGGGGTCTTTTCATTCAAGTGTAGGACTTTCTATGTATATTTCATATAACTATATTGGGTTTTTTTCTTCTCCTGATGTCTTCACCACATTAAGATCTAAGTCTCGCTTCTTACACAGAGGCGAACAAAGGATGTCTTGCAGGTTTCAGCTTTTGTATCTTTCCTGTTATCTATTCTTACAAACCAAAACCACAGGCTATATATTAAAAGCTTTTTAAAAAAGGTTCCTTTCTTCTTTATGTGGACTGTATAACCAGAGAAGGAGAGGAAAGTCTAGAAAGAAAAGATTTTCTAATCAGAAATTTCTTCCCTAAATATTTTGAAGTCCAAATCTATTGTTAAACCACAGAAACTTTTTTAAACTGTGCTTGCATGCAACACCTGACTTTCCCACATTTTCACAGAGTCTCTCACGAGACATAAACTTTAAACATATTTTTGGATGTGATTATTCACTCCAAATCATTAACTTTTTGTGTTAGAGGAACTGTCTTTCCAAAAGTGAAACAAATTTTTTCATGGAAGGCACAGAGAACCTGCATTATGGCCAGTTCAGTGCAGATAAGCACTCCAAAGGAAGGTACTGGGTATCTTTATGTACAAACCTACATTTTTTTCTAGTCATGTTTCCATTGAAGGGTGTTTTGGAGTAAATACTGTAATTTAGAAAACAAATTAAGAGATTTTATTAGTCTCTTTAATGCAATACTTCATTTATCTCCTGTACAAATTAGTTTTAATATTAACTTGGTAAATTAAAACATATGTTAAACACGTAAAATATCTGTCTGTACTAGGCCTTTTCAACCACATCAGGTATAGAGCTCAAATTACAGTAGCTTCCATAAAGAAACTTTAGTGCAGAGATTCAGGAACTAAATACTTCTCGGAGACAGGAAGATGACAGATACTCTTGGGTAGCATTGCTGAGAAATGCTGACTCTGTAATGGTGAATGCTGAGCATGCAGAGATGTACTGGAGTATAATTAGAAATGCTGTGTAGATTAACAGGGAGAAGAACCTTACACCCAGGCAGGACATGCTGTCCACTGAATCTGTTGTCCCGAGGAACTACTTAGTGACACCTGAACATCTATTGTACACCTCTTGTTGCATTTTGTTATGCATTTGGTTGTAATCTCTTCAAGTATTTGAATTTATGTGGTGTACATGCTGTTAATCCAGGCTCAGATTTCTTACTAATTCTGCTGCAAGAAACAGTGTTACTAATGCAGACTAAAGGTGTACTGCCTCATTTCAATTATGCTGCATACAGGTTGCCTAGGGCAGAGCTGGTGGCCTACTTGCAATTATCTAGTCGATAAAGCTTTACTGGGACTCTGGCAGTGGAAGAGCTCAGGCTTGTAGCTCCAAAGGAGGGGAAGGGACTTACTACCACTGTTATCTAGACAGGGGCCCCATTGCACCCTCACTCCAGCCTTGCTCTGGGTTAAAAACTTCTCATAAAATAAATAAACTCATTCTGTAGCTGTGTCAGTGGCATAATTTATGAATGATAATGGAGATGCAACCCATAAAAGCTACATTTCCATATATTACAGAGTTTAATGTTATCAGGCAAAGCGCAAAAGAATCAAGCTGTTTAGATATACAATGATCTTTTTATTATTCAACATAAATATACCATTTATGGCAATGTGTTGGAGCACTGTTATATGAATGCTCTTTTCTTATACCTTTATAGGCGTCCACTATTAAATGAATCTTTGGATGTATGTTATGTAGTTGCTCTTCCTTAGTAATACAAGGTTGTATAAAAGTCTAGCTAGATTATTCAACCTATTTTCTTGGCAATATGGGTTGGGTTTAGAAAGTTGTTAACTGTGTTGAGTCTTGTTTGAAGAAAACCAGGGTTTTTATAATTTCTCATAGCTATAAATTAGTCACTTAACACAGTTACTCTTTGTCAAAAAGGCAAAACTGTGTTTTTTTCTGGATTCCAACTTAGTAGACTCATTGCATGCTTTTACATTGAGTTCTCACATTGAACTTGTAATGACTTGATTGTTCATTATGTCTTTCTCACCCATCATACCCATGCACGCATTTCAAAGCTTGAAAGTATGTTTCTAAAACTACACATACACATTTGCAAAGATCAGCAAGAGTAGCCATACACACAGGCCAGCAGGAGAGAGTAGTGAGATAAATTTTTTCTCTTTATCCATGAGACTGAAACATCTTACCCTTCTGATAATTTGTTTAATGTTTGTTGATGAAAACTATTTTTATGTACATTTAAGAAAAAGGAGGAAAATAAAAGTCCACCTAGGCTTTGTGAATCCAAGAAGGTAATTTTTTCCTTAGGCTTTACTACTGCAGATGGATTTTTTTCACTAGAACTTTTATACATGATGATTTGTGGCCTTACAATTTGGGCATCACAACTTTTCTAATCTGACTGTAAAGATGCTGAGACACACGTTTCTGACTGCAAACAGTATCAGGCTTGTCTTTGAAAGACCAGATGAGAAAGCTATTATATTTTCTCTTGTCTATATAACAAGGCATGATTTATTACTTTATTTATTTCCTGTTACTATCAATTTTTGTCAGTATAAACAAAATAAAAGTTAAACATAATTATTATCTGCAAAACACTTAGGGACTGTCAAAATATTTGCTGTTATGAGGAGTATTTGTCCTGTCTCTGGATCCTACCCTAAGTGATAAGTAATAAATAGTTACTGATACGAATTAAAAAACAAACCATGCATTAATGTAGCAATTCTGATATATTGCAAACAAATATGATCTTATGTATCAGACTGTGAAAAAAAAACCTCAACAGATTAGGAGATATTTGTCCAGCTCCAACTTTAATGCCCCTTGAGAGAGGGAGAGGTCATTACTTAGAAGCAGCACTTGTAACAACATGAAGTTTTCTATGTCACAGGCTTTTAGTTAATATGAAGTCATGAGGAAAATATGTGTATTCAGTTTGACTGGCTTTCTCCAAATTACTACACAGAGGAGCAGGTGCTGCATGTAACATGCACAAAATCAGTCATATGGCAGAATACAAGGAGCAGATTGCAGACTTGAGGAACACAGTGATTAGGACCCCTTGCTCTCCATTTGTCAGCCAGTGTACAAGATCATAAAGGTTTCTAGCACTGATTTTACAACTCAATATTTTCAACAGCATACCAGCCCTGATGATGCTTCTAATGTCTTAAATTCTGGGTAACGTGTCTGTGGTCTTCCTTCTTGGCCTGTGCAACCTCAGCCATGCTAATCAAGATACTGTTTACCAGCCACACAGTACCACATGCAGTGATTATAGCTTCATTACTATCTGTTCCCCAAAAGGCGTGTTCATTTTGTCACATATTGAAATACAGTCTAGCCCACATATTTGTTTTGCAATCTATTCACTAATGGGTCATAATCACGAATTATGGAGGGCTTGTAGACAACGAGCAACCCTTTTGAGAAAGGTGGACTATTGATAAATGCTGCTTCTTAATGATACTACTGACTCTGATGTGGTCACTGATATCAATATGAACCAAATTATTTCTCCACAAGGTTTTTTTTTTTTTTCTTTCCAAGAGTCTGAGGAAATTAAAGTTCAGAGTCAAAAATTGAGAGAGAAAAATCGAGTTATTAATATATTTCCTTAACCAGAAAAAAAGTCATCCAGAAACATGCTGGACTTCATGTGGGCTCTATGGAAAGCATAAAGGTCTTTTTGCTCACAAAAGACATATTTTCATAGAAGTCTGGCTTCAGCAGCTCAACACATTTAAAACAGTTCTTTATTCAGGCTAAAGCTATTTTTAACCTGGATCATTTAAGTAATCCAAACTGCAGCACAGCCATACAGTTGCATTGGTTAGCTCAGCTGGAAGGATGTGATATGAAAATGGGAACAAGGATCTGGAGGTGGGAAAGTGAGGAGGTTATATTGATTTTGTCTTCAAAACCATCATGAAACAATAACCAGATATTATTAAGTGGATGTGTTTATCTAAAATGAGCAAGACAGACAGATGTGTTCCAACCAACTATGGAAGAGCTCTAATAGTCTCTTCAAAGAAAGTGCCTGGTTCCCAAACTGTAAAGCATTTATAGTTCAGGGTTTTGTAAATTACTCTTCAGCAAATTTGACCACACTGGATGATTTCATTACAGGACTGTCCTTCAATTCCTATTTAGATAGTGCAACTTGCTTGTTGCCTTATGATTAATGCTCAAATGGACAAATATTCAGAGATCAGACAATAGTAGCTTACATTACAATAGTAAAAAAACTTTGCTTTGCAAAGATAGCAGTGTTACACGTATCGTCTTTGCACATCAGATATTCAACAGATTACAGACTTCTGCATAATCAGGAGAGCTGTGAACCTAAAGAAGTCATTCAGAAGCATTCAGTTTCCAACAATTTCCTCGGAGAAGAACACAAAGGAAATGGTAAAGGGAAAAGTGTAACAGAATGGTTAAAAAAGCAGAAGATGAAATAGGAACGTGTGTGACCTACACAGCAAAAATTATGTGTCAAACTGATTCTTTTCTTTGAAAGAGAATAAGAATTGAGAGTGATTGTTTATATGGGTGTTCTGTGTACCACAAGTGTGGTTTTTTTCTGGATAAAAAATAGTGAAGAACCTCAGTTTACCTGCCAGTGTAACTGTGGAAACATGTAGTGTGCTCCAAAGATACACAAGCAAATCAGGTCAGTGGGGCAGAAGGTACAGAGCACTGCACTGTGTCCTGGAACAGTATCAGCTTGTACCAAAATAGTAGCACGTGTAAACAGTGCTCTTCCCGAATTAATAAAAAATTACTCTTTTTATTGCAGAAGCAGTGTCGTGTATATTACTCCTTGTTTGAGAGCTTCCATAATAATTTCTGATTAATTTTTCTATAACACACCATTTTATGTTATAAATATATATATGAGTTCTAAGGATAAAGGAGAACCAGTAAAATATCAAGACCTGGACACTGAAATAAAATTTTGATTTGTTAAACAAAAACCATATAATTTTCAACCTTTTTTATGCATTACTTATGATGTTACTATGTTGCTTCAGAATTGCTTCATTTTCCTTCACAGCAATTATGTCTGAAAAAATTGCCAGAGAATAGACTGAAATATGTATCAGGGAAAAAAAAGCTCACTTAAGATTTTACACTTTTAAAAGTACTAAAACTTGCATTCAGGTGAACAAGTAATAATTATAAAATAATCTTTTTCCAGCTTTAAGAATGCAAGGGTATACTAAGAAAAATCTCTGGAGATCTGACAAAGGAGACGTGAGAGAAATACATATGAAAATATAAATGAAACAGATCATTTTATAGTGTAATGATGTGTAGCTATGAAATCCTAGGTTGAATCACCAGAACTACAACATATTTTTCCTCTTTGCCCCTGGTGAAATATTTAAATTTTAAAAACATTTTGCTGGTATAAATGTGATCAGTAATTTCTGTGAAGTCTTGAGTACTGTTACAAAAACAGCTGAATGTTCTTTCTGAGTTCCTAAAAAGGAGTTTAAGTTTTCATAAAAAAATAATAAAAGAAATTCAGCAAAATGAGAAAGTCTCATGCAACTAAACCCATTTCTCCCTGTACTGTACCATCACAGGCACAGTTGGTTGAGGTTACATTTGCTAACAGTCCTTCTATTTGAGATCTGTACGTGGGAGGCATTGGGTACTCCAGTCTGTTCACTAGCTGCCAAAGTCTATAGGCTCACTGACAATGTTCAGTGATTTAAGTGAGTTTAGGAAAGTACCCTATATTTCCGATCTTTTTGCCTCTTCATTCAAGACCGAGATAACAGGAGGGTAGATATGTGGTAAATGATGTGATTAATTTTTTTTAGCATGGACAGGGATAAAGTAATATATGAATTATTTCAAATATTTAAAGTTAGGTTATTGACATCAAGTGATAGATACACTTAAGTTGAAAATAAGCGAATTTATGAAGCCAGAAATCTCAGAAGTCCTCAGACTGTCATTTGCTTCATTACACATTACATTCAGATCACTTCTTCAAATGCCACTATGAACTGCATGTCCCACTTCTGGTACACCTTGTCTATACAGGGTGTTTACTGAGGAGGAAATAAAGAAAATAAGTTGGTGTTGGTGGTGCATAAGCAAACCTGTTCAGAGATAACTGTGCCATGATAGTGAGCAGCCTGTTCACTCTTACAATGCTGCAATCTCTGATTGCACTGCAGAACAATTCTAGTGCACTCCACACACAAATGTAATCCAGAACATGTGTGAACCAAACTATCTAGAACTGCATTATCTGGCATTTTATGCTTTTATGGCAGATTTGTATGGGCTTTGTGAGAACAGATGCTCACTAGTACAGTGCATAGCCCCCTGGTTAGTCCTTCACAATGTTTTGAACAAATCTGAACCAGCAGAATGGGTTTATAATAGATCAGTACTTTGTGGCATGATGCCATGGAGTTTTGGATATGATAGAAAGAGTCCCAAAGCCAAATTTTGTGTCTTATTGAACCATAGCCCAGGTAAACATTAAAAAAAATTTGCTGCATAGTTCCAGATACTGCCATGCTTAATTGTTTTAAAAATGGGACATATGTGGTGTCTGTAATACAGACACAAATATTGCACAGGAGAACTGGACAGTTTTTCCTTTTATTTTTTTTTTTTTTTCTTTCTATCTATGTGACTAGGGAACACTGCTAACATCATGCTTGTTGTCTCATGCTTATATTCATTTAGGGACATTGCTTGTACCTGTTCATGGACAAAATTCCAGAGGCATGCAGCACTTTCTCTCCCTGTTCCTTTTCTCAAGCTTGAGTACTGGCCCTAGGAAAAGAAACTATCCAGAAAGTCAGACAAACCTGAGTCCTCATCCTCAGTGGAATGCTGCTTATACTGCTCTACCTGTTCCTTAAAACAGACTACTTCTTACTTGAAAGAAGTGGTGTTATGATAATGAATAAATGGAAACTGCAGCACTCACTCCAGCTTTCACTCTTCTTCAGAGTGGAAATAACTGACAGGGTTTCAATCTAAATGTATCTTGTATTAATAATGTACTACTGCAGTCATATTATACAACCTGTAGCATCAAGAAACATGATTGTTATTTTGTTCCCTTAAGAAACTCACTTTACTTAACTATGATGAGGCTTGCGAGTCCTTTAAAAGTGGAACACATTGACAAGATAAATCTGTCTATGATACAAACAAGTTAAACTTGACATGTCACATAAGAAAAGTCTCAAGTCTGTTGTTTATATTCTAAATGAATCATATGTTAACATCAACTGAGAACCTCAGCACACTGAGATAGGTCACTGAATATCAAGGGACAAATGAAGATTTTTGTGACACAGAAGTAGCACTGGTCATTGAATTAAAGAATGTCTGGTTTCTTACCAGCAGAAGAAAGCACAGGGTTTTTCCTCAATTTTTTTCTTCTTAATCTTAACAGTTCACTGGAGGCAGCAATTCAGTGGGGGACTGATCCAATTCCTTCATAGTCAGTAGAAAAGACTCTGACTGGGATTTGGATCAAGTTCTTACTAACATTACAGGGTGGGGTTAACAATGTAAAAAGCTATCGTTTCCAGATCTGACTATCTAAGACCAGATGTGCAAGGCAGGAAACCATATGATTAGATTCGAACAATAAATAAAAAAGGAGTTGCCCTTGTTTAGAAACATTTTCCACAAGTGGAGATTTTCTAACCATTGCAACATACTGTAGGATTCAGTATTAAGTCATTGAGTGGCTAAAGCTCTATCCAGTGAAGCCTACTGAATCTTTGGGGAGTCAGGATTAGCTCAAAGAACAAATGTAAGAGATCACTTCATGTTCAGCTAAATCCAACAAAGATTTTAATACTGAACTTTCTTCTGGTTTTCATTTTCTGCCTTTTGAATTACTTATCTTGTTTGAATCTCCTGTTGAAGGATCCTTTTAAGTGTTGTAGTGTGTTTCTGGTTAATAAAAGTAGGAATTGTTTAAAAGAAGGCATATTCCTTGAAACCAGCTTTGCCTTGCCTTTTATTCTCTCCTTTCCTCCCTCTCCCTTCCTTCCTTTCTTCCCTCCTTTCTTTTCTTCCTGTCTTCTTCCTCCCTTCCCCCTTACCTTCCCTCTCTTTTTTATTCTAACTCTTCCATGTAAAAACCAAAACCAATAAAACTCAAAATAAAAATAAAAAAGTATGGCACACACCACACCCAAGCAGTCTACATGTGATGGTCTTGCATATTGCAGCAATTCCCACATCATGGAGGTTAGTGAAATGAGCACACTATGGGTCCCTTCTCTCTTTTACACCTTGTGTTATAAGGATTGCCTATCTAGAATGGATTGTAAATATTGTAATTCTGATTTGCATCCTTTTTTGCAATCGCTTTTCTTTTTTTTTTTTTTTCCACTGAGACAAGTGTCTAAAGGAACAGGAAAGCAAATCTGCAATTTTTTAACTTCATGTGTACGAAGGGAAATTTTGACTGTCACTTTTGAGGTCATTTACAATTGCAAAACATCCAATCACATGTGCAGTGAGGAAAGAGAGAGGGAGTTATGAGGTTACACATAACTGGATCAGCCACCAGAACCTAATAAAATATTTGGGCAGCATTTTCAGGATAAAAGGATGTATGCTAACACGTCTTTAAGACTGAAATTTTTCACAACTGTGAGTAATTGGATTAGTGTCTGGAAGCAGCCACCATGAAGACCTAAATAGGAGCTGAAGTTTGAGTCCTAGACATACTTGAAACTCTAAATTTACCAGTCACTACATTCCCATTTATTATGCTTGTACAAGAAAGTAAGGATTTATACATTAGCACAAAGGTGGACATTGTCCTGTTTTCATTTCCATTCATTTCTGTCAAGGAGGAAATAACCCACACCTGGAATGCAAACCTCCCCTGCTACTCAAAGAGCAGTTAGACAGAACAAAACACAACTGTTATAAATCCCAGTGCAGATGCTGTGAAGGCTTCTCTCTCCCTTGCTACTAGTATCATATTTATTACTGTAATTAAAAGACCTATATACTATGACAATAGTAAGTGAAAGATAAAGTTAAATGCCTTTTTTTTTCCCTCCACAGACAACATGCTATAGGAATATAACTTTCCCAACAGGAAAATTAGCCAATTTTCTTGTGCCTAAAAGGGTAGCTTTAAAAAGAAAGAAAAATAACATTACTTAATAATGTATGGAACTAATATGTCACAAAAGGCAGAAGATGGGTTCAAAACTGCTGCAGAATCTGTGTGTACAGGAAGAATCCACTCTTCAACTTGGTGGAGGTCAGGCTGTTCCAGCTGAGGTCATTCTGATTAGTTTGGGCAGCTACTGAGCCAGCTGGTAAACAGATGCTTTCTTATAAGTTGAAGGTTTAGAGTAAATTAGGCCAAATGTTTTGATTCTGGTTGATACAAGGAATCTGATAAGTATAGCCTTGTATTTTCTTTATTTATCTGTTTGAAAATTTTAGGCAGCAAAAATATTATACTTAATAATAAGTAAGCTGACAACATACAGAAATCATGAACTGAAAATGAGAAGAAGATTTAGCTGAGCTATGCCATCCCACCATTGCTACTGTAGTCATTTTTGTGGCTCTTTCTAAGAACCCTGTGGCGAAAGTCCCCTTTTTGATTTATGTTGCAGTAATTCCCTGAGGCCCCAAGCAGGTCCTGAGGGTGCTCATTCCTATCTGGTGTTATGTGTGTCTGACTACAAGACAGACACACTTAATATTTTTGCAAGGAAATCACAATGTCTGTTGTAAAAGCTGCTTCTGCCCTTCTGGAAAGATGGGATGGGCTCCTATTACTCAGAATCAATCTCAACATTTATTTCAGAAGATGCTTATCTTCATGTACCAAACTGTTTCAGGAAGGTGGTGAAGCTGTATATGTCTGGAATTTCCCTAGAGGTGGATAAGCAGCAATTCTTATTCTTTTTCATTCCCTTTCTCCTTCTCCTGTTTGGCAAAGTGGGAGGAGGGGGGCAGATTGCAGGGGGAGGCTGAAGGGGAGTATTTGGGGTTTTTTTGTTGTTTTGTTTTTTCACGGACCTTACTCTGGCTTGATCTTAATTAGAATATCTCACAAAATTTATAGTCCCTGATAGTTGCCAGCCCTTGGCTGTTAAGCAAACACAGTCACGGATACACTGAGCTGAATCTTCTTGTTGTTTCCTATCTTCCCACTTTCTCCACTCACCTAGTGGCACTGATTTACATGAGAGTAAATATGATCCAGCTGTTGGCTTCACAGACACACACTGGTGGTTTCTCTTGTTAAATGATACCTTTGTGAATTGTCATTTCTGCAGGCATCTGTTCCCAAAGTAATGAAATCAGGGGGTGTAGTGGCAGGGAGGGACAGGACAGGGACAGAGGAGGGGATCTGTACAAGTATGAGGGGTCTGCAGAGCAAAACCACCTGTTGCTAGAGGTCTCAGATCTTCCCAAGCTTGCAGCGAGTCAGAGTGCTGCAGTTGCTCAGTTTTAAGCTCATCAGAAGATAACAAAGGTGAAAATTAATGATGGGTTCCTTTCATTTAAGTCACAACTACCACCACCCTATGGAACAGAAACTGCTGAGCACGTCAACATGTTGCTGATAATAGATGCATCTAGTAATGTATAGATGTTGATAGCACATATAACCAGCATGTGTCACAATTTTGTTATGAATTTTGGCATATACATAATACCATCTACAGCATAAAAAGCATCTGCATACACTGTATGCAGATGCATATGCCTGAGCTAAGGCACAAGTTATAAGCTGAAATAAGTGTGAAAACCTAATTAGTTTCATCACTTTTGGAACCACAATACAGAATAAAGTTTAACTGCCTGGTTAACCTGTCAGCAGATATTTTTGTGCTGTATGTAACTTAAGGAAATACCAAATTTTTTCACAGAAATGTAAAGCACATTTTGTGTAAGTTAACGGGACTTAGACATTGCTTCACAACATTGCTAATGTTGATCTGAGATGGTGGAAAAACTGCAATTATCTAGTGAAAAATAGACACCTGTAGTAAAGGAAACTTCTTCCTAAAACTTTACATTAACATGTATATTTAAAGAATGGAGGAGAAGCAGTTAACACAAATGTTATAAACTATGGAGAAATTCATCGCAACTGATAAATGACTGGAAATTGAATGTACTCTCATAGGCTTTAGTCAGCAGATGTCCTGCCATTTGGATTCAGCTCTGTTCATGCTCTCAAATCAAAATCACATGAGGACCTTTGGGAAGACAAGTTTTCAGACTGTTTCTCCTTGTGATCTGTCAGAAGTTTTTCATTAAGAAATACCACCCCGGACTGGATCTTATTAAGATCACGATTCTGATCTCAGCCCTTCCCTCTCTCTCTAATAAATGACCTTCATAAGGATTTCTTAACTACTGAGTGTCTGTTCTTTTCTTCCTCCAGATAAATTTTTTATCCTCAATGTCAATTTTATTATGCCTGTTCTCCCAAAACAAACTTTAACAGTGTAACTGCCCTAGAGAATTCACTACTTTCTAGTACCAGAATAAGATTTAGCTTCATGGACATTTTTTCCCTCCACACTGTAGCCCCAAACCTGTGGGTTTTTAATTTACCAGGGGCTCTGCTTTCAAATACCTTCTATCAGCTTCTGGGCACACTTTCAGTGGGTGCTGCTTTGAAGGCACTGTACAGCTCTCCTCTCCAAGCCATCAATAATGCTTCGGAGTGTGTGGTCCTGGGATGCACTGGCATCACTCAAAAGCTGTGTTCCCCTTTTCATCTGGTTGTGCAGTCACCAGAGGATTGATGCAGTTCTGACTTTTGGGAACACCTCAGGATGAACATGTGTCTTTCACAGGTATCTACTTTCCCATCAAAAAGACCATATATGGGGCAACACTTTTGATTTAACTCTTCATGTGAAGGGTGCAGCTGGGAGCCATACACATATAGGAACTGAATATGGAGTCCGACTTTGGCACAGCTTTTGCCGGACGAAGCTACAACCCCATTTTACTTCCTCATCTCTATGACTGGGAGATTATTAGGCCAAGAATGTATATAACATGTGGGTTCATGAGTGACGGAAAAGTACTTAACACTTCCATAAAAGTGTATCATGCTGCCAGGAATTATGAGGAAAGGCTTAAACAGTCAGAGTATGAGACTTTTGACTATCTCCCTCACAATCATATCTGAGCTCCAGGGCAGCCTGGACTCTGTGTGCTGCACCACCACTCTGGTAATCTCACACATTGCGCTAAGGCCAAAAGCTCCCGTGACATGACCTACATGAGTGGACTGCAGGATTGGAATTCACTAGATTTAAGTATTCTAACTGCTTTTTAAATGCTTTATTTTTCCTTGACAGTAGTTGTATGCCTAGCAATGGCTTCTGAACACATCCTAAATGATGGGTAAAGATAGGCTTTTTCATTCTTTCCACATTGCCAGTCTTCCTCACATAGACCTACCACGATGTGTCCTGAACTGTGTAATCAAACGTTGAAAAGAAGACAAGCATAACACAGCTCAGCTTTGTGGTTCACCATGTACATGGCAATGCTGACTTTGAATCATTGTGCCAAAGCAAACTCTGGTCTTAACCCTTGGTTTAGGATGACATGTGAGTTTTATCTAAGTGGGTCTGACTATTGATATGCTGAGATCTGCAGTGTCCAAATTAAAGTACTTATATCAAGAAATCAATAAGTCTTAACCATCTACTTCAAATGAAGTTCAGGATAAGGCATAATCTCAGGACAGTAAAATAATAAGAGACTGATGGGATCAAAGCAACCGTCTAAACCACTGGTACTTAGTTTGCTTCTGTTGGTGGTTCATTTTACAGTGCTTGGTTATCTGAAAGCTTCAGAGATACTGCTGAATCCTTACTCTGAATGGGAAAAATCACATATCTTCACAGTTGCATTCTGTTCTTGTTTTGGTTTAGATTATGTATTTTATTTTAAAAATCCCTTATGCTTTTTATTATTTTCATATGGTGTTTATGAAGGGTTAACAGCTGATTATTATCTGTGATGCAATGCAAGCTATGTATTACAAATGGTTAAGAGCACATCTGTAGAAGATACAGAAAGTTACAATGTACCTATTGATCTGTTTGATATTATGGCAACTGACTGTCATTTATTGAAGCAGGTACCCTTACCAGGAAAAAATATAGCACAGGGCCTGGACAAAGGGCAAAGAAACTCCTGCAGTTTCTAGGCCAGTGCATGAACTTTTCTGCCATCTCTCTTTATTCAGCGCAGCCTGGCTTAAGTTTTCCAGTGGGCCTGATGCTCTGCCCACAGTCATACCTATCCCACAGTTTTCTGCCTGTTTCGCAGATGTTTGTCAGGGCAATCTCTTTGTTCTAATGTGCAGTGGCTGTAAAGAGATAAATGCCTCTTGAGCCTTATTCACATATAATGCCACCAAATATGAGAGTCTTTCAGATTAAGATCATCTGCTACATGAGGTTTTCAGAGCCTGACTTCTGGTAGATTAAGGGGGTTCAGCTGCACATGGTATGTAGGCCAAATACATCTCCTTACTCATCTTCCTTTCATGTTAGAAAAACTTTGGACCTGAAAGCCCTTGAAAGTGTCATGTTCATTTCTTAACTAATAGTTTAGTAAGAGGTCAGAGCACAGCCCTCTCAGCCTTCATGCTGAGAAGCAAAGCACAGAAAGTAAATTGTTCCTTCCTCAACTATAAGCCCACTGAATGTTTAAAGAAAGTGGACCTATTCATGGTAGAGACTGAGTCTACAATTCGATAGATTAATTTTTTTAGTGTTAGAATATATCAGAAAGGAAACTAATTGAGATTAGATACAGGTATTCCAATAACAAAATAATTAATCAAAGTTTTTAACATAGCTCATGGTTTCTAACTCTAACACCAATAAGATTTTTTTTTTAATCATAATAAGCAAGATATATTGTCCTTAAATGTCTACAAAATATTGATGAAAATTCTCTGTATAAAGAAAGCATTACATACGTTTTTTTTGTTTTCTCATTGAATATTTTGAATTTATAGACATAATAGAGATCTGCAGTGAAAGAGAAATACAGCTATTAATACATGCATAATTTTTTTGTAACACAAATGAGGTCCACTGAATATCCTGCACTTTTAAAAACTTCCCTAAAACGTTGCTATCATAAGGGTAAAATAAACTGTAGCCATCAACATAGTAATTATAGATGCAACAGATGTATAAATCTTTACTCATTAAAATGCAGTTTTAAAAAGTCTATTTTCCAGTACATTTTTACCTACACAAAATTGTAAGAACCCACTTTAATATTTTTAATTATAATTTTGCATTTGTGTATTTTTTCCTCATTTTCTGGTGGCTTCCCAATTTTCACCTGTTGGTAAAAAGTAATAAAACACTGAAAGACACAATCCAGTCTTGCTTCTCAGTTGGATAGAGTCTATAGCTTTGGCTTTCAAATTGTTTGTCTGTAAGAGTATATGCAAAACCTGAATGAGAAATGTAACATTTCAGGAGCAGCGTTCCTTAAATATTTTTCTTTCCACCATCCCTCCTTAGTTGCAGTAAGGCTTGTAAGTAGTTGGTCTGGGCTGCTTTGAATGATAAAAGCCACTTATAAAAAGATGAGTGATCAAGCTGTGTGGCCTAGAGCAAAGGTATACCATGTAGAATATTAAGGATTATTCAGTTCATTTTGTTCATGTGTGTGGTCCTGCATATTTCTTGTCCATTGTTTACATTACACAGAAATTTTTCTTGTCACTCAGAATACGATATAGATATAGTACCTCTTTCCTATTTAACTAAGCAAGCTTTGCTTTGAGCCATAAAGTCTCCACCTTCACCACTGAAGTTTAGGATCAAACTAGGAATAGATGAATGGGTGTATCTAGTGGAAGAACCATTTTGTTTAAGATATTTGAGGGGAATGGTTTGTGGTAAACATATGTGTATATGAGGAATTGTAGTTGATTACACCAAGGAAAGGTTTTCATGAAGTTTTTTTTTCAGGAATGTCTGTATGTTTCAGTACTAGCATAAGGAATAAAATGACACACTTCATCTATTTTAGTTAAATGGACACTCTTGCATCTCTTTTTATCTAAATTATTCTGTTCCATTTTACAGGCATATAGTTTTCCATGAAAAAAAGAGTGACTCTATGAGTTCATTAAAGCAGTATTCCCAGGGACTGAAAACAGAAGAATAGTGGCATACCATGTGCCTACTTGTCTCTCTGTCTATATATGTATGTATGCATCTGTCTCTCTATCCTCACACTTTCAATCCTGGCTATGCTTCCACTTTCAAACCTTTTGTCAGATAGTTTCCCATCTAAAATAGTGAGTGGTTAAGGTTGTCTTTCTTTTTCCTTAATTTTATATTTGGTCAGCTTCTACTACATGAACTGCAAATGAGCCATCCCTGTGTTGCAATTAATTCCCAGAGAGGACCCTTCTGCTCCTATCATCTCAGGTTTTTACATTCTTTTGTTGTTATAGGAGATATAAATATATTTTGCCATAGAGTAATTATCTTATTCTCCTTAGAAAATATACTTCACACAGTGTCAGGTTGTTTTCATATGTTATCTTCACTTTAGCTTAGTCTTGCTCTTTCAGGAAAACACCACATTGTCCACATCTGTCACGTGCCTCCAGATCCATATTAATACTACTTCAGACTGGAAATGACCTTAGCAACAATATTCCACAATTCTTAGCACTGAAAATGTATTTCAAATGGAGCAAATGTGTTCCCAAATGTCAAAGTGAGTGAAGAATAAAAGCTTGATTTATTCTTGGTACAGACATTCATTTTTAATTGAGACTAGTGATTTGTTCTAATTAAGAAATCGTAACACCATCATGATTTGTTTGGGCCATGGTGATTTTTTTCTGTTTGACAGGATCATTTATAATAATTAAATTAAATAATTTCCAAGTTAAGTATTCACAAGAGGAGGGAAAGAGTGTTATATGAAATGAACCATGGCATTATCTTGATTCTAGTACAGTTGTTTTCCACTTTTCAAACTTCTATTCTTCCCCTCCCTCATGGTTATAGTGTGAAATAAGTCGAAATGAAAGGAAACTGGGAAAGGATATATTGCTCTGAGTATTGTGTGCAAACAAAAGAGAAACAGCAAATTACAAGGCCATTTATTTAATCTATTTGTTTATTTCAAGCTTTTTAGAAATATATTTGCCAAAACCCTGAGTGCTTACACACAAAACTTTGGTAATAAATCTTGGGAATTAAAGCCAACTTCCATATACTCGAGATAAAATAAACCTCTAGTGAAAGACCTTACAGGAACAATCACTTTGCAATATCTGTCCTCAGGTGCATATACAGCTTCCAGGGTAATCAGCAGAAGGAACATATGCATCCATTCTTTTATCTGTCCAGAAAATTATGATTCATCAAGATTTAAAAAAAAAAAGTCTAAAACCTATAAAAAACCCCTGGAATACCTTCTGGTGCAAACTAGGATATTGTCTAGTTTCAGGTTTGTTTCTGGAAAGGCTAATGTTGCCCTAAATTGTGTAGGGAGGAGAATTACATGCACATATAGAGGTGTAATGTGAAACAATGTCTCTTGTGTCGGTCTCTTATACATAGCCATCCCAGGATAGTTTTTTTCAGATTTCTCTGACCTTACAATTTTTCCTCAAGCAAATGGGCAAAAAAGATGGGAACAAGAGGAGTCTCAACTCCATCTCAAAAGATACTCATTGGCAAAATGAAGCCAACAACTAGGAGTGTTGTAAACTGTAATTTCCTGTTAATGCAGTTCAGAGCAGGAATAATAGAGCAAGCTTATTTCTCTAAGTCTAAATAAGCACATAGGCCACCGTTAGGGCAGTGCAATGTGTGCATTACCCAGAGTTAAGGACTTAATCTCAAGCCATGGGAAGCCTACTGAACACTATCCTAACTCCATTGAGCATTATCCTGGAAGGCAGTGTTTCTGCTTACAGTGACAAAAGTTTTGACTGTTAGTTTTAACTTACCTCTTAAGCCCATTTCATTTAGTTCTATTTTCATCCAGAATTATATTTTTACAGAGAAATTAGTATGGGTCCTTTGGAAAGCAGGTGGTTTCTTGAAATGCCTTCTCATTTCTAAATACTGGGTAAGAAATAAGACTTCCATGGTCTCCAGATAAATGAGACTTAGAGGTTGTAAGTCTTTGACTTCCAAGTTGACCTTTCGTTACTGCTGAGTTACTGTCAGCCATGCAAGACTTGACGGAACAAAAGCAGGATTAGATTTCAGAGACATTAAACATCATACTCTGTGGTCCAAATTCTTTAGTGCATGACCTGAAAAGTAATTCTGATTTGTCACACGTGGCAATATGTAGATCCTAAAACCAAGCTCATTAAAATATTTAAATAAACAAGACAGAGAGGAGGAAAAAGTGGAAACAAATGAGCAGCAGCTAACAGAAGCTAGGCTTGGCAGCTATGTCCCCTTCAGAAACTGATTATATGGATGTTTCCATCTCTTAAAAAGGGCTTTCCTGTAAATGAGTCAAACAGTGAAAGAATGAAGGCAAATAGCATTTATGTTAGAAAGTAAAAAAAAAGAACTTTGATAACTTGGACTATGATTAAAACAGACATGCTCTGTAGAGACTTCACCTAATTTAATTTTCTGTTTTACCTGGGCTTGATTTGTGCCTGAGTTCTTCAGGAATGCCAGATCTGAAATCCAAAATGATTTCTCATTCTCTGTTGCGCACAGATTAAAATATTTTGAAATTAAGCAAAAGCTTAATGGGTTTGAGGGTTCATTTAGAAGAAATAAGAATATTTCTTTGGTCTGGAAATCCCAGGGAAGGCAATTGCATCCATGTGCTGCAGGTGTGATTCGAAGCCTCCATTCTCCAGTTCTTACTGAAGTAAACACAAAGACACAGAAATGTGAAGACGCAGGAAGAAATAAAAAAAAAAAAGAGAGAGAGAGAAAGAGAGAAAGAGAGAAAGAAAGAAAGAAAGAGAGAGAGAAAGAAAGAAAGAAAGAGAGAGAGAAAGAAAGAAAGAAAGAAAGAAAGAAAGAAAGAAAGAAAGAAAGAAAGAAAGAAA
>JANIJG010007195.1:36490-55570 GCA_024611175.1 Megaceryle torquata
CAGAAAGTGCAGTTAGTTAGAAGTACTGAACTGAAAAGTAAAATCACTGAACAGAATTAGTTCTGTTTTCACTCAAATCAAGACAAATAGATAATGGAAAAAAATAATCAACATATTTCCACAGCCTTTGTATCTTTTTTTCTCGCCTCCTTCCCCCCTGCCACTAGAGACAGAAATCGAATGACCTTGTAAAAGATAGCAATATCAAACATAAAATAAAAACATAAGAGTGATAGGATCATCTCAGAAGAACTATTCAACTAATCTAGTGTTCTGCCTCCAGCAATGGGTATAAACTGAAATGTAGACAAGTGTAAGAACAATGCAACTGTATATGAAAGCTTCTGCATACACTGTCCCAGCTTGTAGCTATTTTCAGCTCAGTGAATTTTCTAAGATAGATGTAATTTATCTATTCTCAGTGATTTTTTTTTTTTTTGCCACATCTGCTACCCACTGCATGAAGTATCACCTTCTTTTTCATTGGTTTGTTTTACACTTGATCCCTCCTAACTTCACCTGTACTACCTTGGTTTTTATCCTGGATGGCTATGAGCAGTTTATCACTAACATTCCTTTTCTTGACATTCATGATCTTGTATACTTCTGCTGTACTTTCCAAGTCATTGCTTTTCCAGATGGAAAGGGTCCTAGCATACTTTCAGAAACCATTCATTATTCCTGAATACCCTTATTGCCCTTCTCTGCACATTTTCCAGTTGTATTAATATAATTTTGGAGATGGGGAGATAAGATATATGGTTCTCAAAATAAATATATACAGTGTTTTGTTTTGTTCTCTAGTCCTTTCCTGGTAATTCTTAATGCTTATTGTTTTTTTGGTTTTTGGTTTTTTTTACTTCTGCTGAGCTTTGAGATGAAGTTTTCATGACTATCTATCATAACTCCAACTTCTCACAACCGATGTTGCAATGATCATCTTGGAGCCCGTTCTTTTATCTGAAATGCTGAGATATTTTTCCCTGAGTACATAATTTTATGTTTATCTATTTTGAATCCCATCTTTCATTTTATTACCTCATAGCTCAGTCTCATAAAGTCATTTTGTAAGGCTTTACAGACACTGCTCATCTCTACTATGTGATTAGTTTTAACAACCTTTGCAAACTTTCTTACTTTACTGATCACTCCCTGGTGTAGGTCAGTTATTTGTAAGATAAAGACCACAGGTCTCAATGCAGGTCCCTGCAGAAGTGCACTAGTGTGTCTCTGTTGGAAGAGATGGCAGTGTATTTCAGCCTTATGTTTTCTATCTTTTTACAAAATGATTTATCTACACAACGACATTCTTTCATATGCTTTGTTCCTTGTTTCCTTAGATGCTTATGCTTTGGAAATCCAAGCAGAGCTGTATGAGCAACATACCTTTGTTCCCATGGTCTTCTTGACTCTTTTAAGGTATTCTATTAGGTTTTAAAGACAATACATACTTTTGTAAAATGTTGACATATCCTAAGCAGACCATATATAAAAGTATCCACAGATTCTTTTCTTTATTACTGTTTCTAGTAATTTGGTAAGAGCAAATTTCAGATGCAAAGGACTGCATCCTTCATAAATGCTCTGGAGCCATTCTTGAAGTCACTTTTAACACTTTCCCGTCACTGCATATCATTATAATTTTTACAAGAAGTTACGCATTACTATGAGCATTTCAGCTACCTCATCCTTTGGAGTGCCCATGGAATTCTTGGGTGATTACCAGGTTCTATTTCTGGCACTTTCTTGTGATTTTTTTTTTTTTTTTTTTATTCCATACTCAGTGGTCAGTACAATTTTAGGCAGATGCTCTGAATAATCTCCCATAATGAAAGGTTCTGGTTTGACTACTTCATTCCCCAATTGTTTTTCTAATGTGATTTTTCCTATTCATCCTTGGCTCTATAGAGTCTACTGCTGGCTTCCTCATTTTGATGAATTTAAAAATATAAGAGGTTTGTTTTTTTTTTTTTAAAGTTCTCTTTCAGTCTCTTGTTTGTTCTGTCTTATTGCATCTCCACTGGTGGACAGCTAGATAGGAATTTCAGCATTATCCTAACGTGAGACAGATAGTGGACCACCACCTAGTTAGTTTTTCTAAATTTACTATTTAATTTTAAATTTTCAGTTATAAATTTATGATGTTTATAAATTCAGAGATGTATTGAATATGAAATCTCTGGGTCTCTGAGTCTGCTCTACCATATATTGTATATATTTTCCAACTGCTCAAAAAGAATGTGTACACACATTTTGATCTATTACAGATGCCAGGCAAAGAGAAAATAATGAGCATCTTCACTGGCATAAATCACCTTTATTCTTTCCACCTCTTCCAATATCTTATGTTTAATAGTGCGACTATCAGTGCTCATAGAAAGAATAGTGAAACCAGCGTTTGACATTTCCCCCAGCCACAAAACTTCTGACAGCCTCTGGTTTGGTCACATAGTCATATGAAATTTGCCTCATGTTTCATAGTCCCCAGAGTCCTTACTTCTCTTGTCTAATACCTCCTGGAATCCAACTATATATTTGAACTTCACCTTATTCCAAGGCAATTAGTTGCCTGCTTTATTTACTTACCTTCTTGAAATTAGCTCTTAAACAGATACTATGACAGCTGATAAATTTATTGTTATCACCTTCTGTCATATTTTCAGGGAAAGGAAATAAATTTTTCTGGTTCAATAAGTGGTTACTCAAAAAAATGCATAACATTGACTCCTGTGCATAAAATTGTTGTCTTTCAGTTAAAATTAACCACAGTTATAATGCTATATAATCTACAAGCAGGCATAAATAAAATTTATACTTTTTTTTTTTTTCTTTTTAATTTCACTGACATATATTCAACTTACCTAAATTTCAGCCAGCAGTTTGGAAGAACTTCGTCCTTAACTGAAAGAGAAAGAAAACACATCTGACTGAAAAAAAAAATTCTCTGCTGTGGAAGAAGCCATTGTAAACAGCTGCTAGGATCATTACAGCCCAAAGTGCATTCACCACCCTTGAATATTTTAAGTACACTGAAGAATTTTGGTTTTTAAAGGCATCTTTAATTTCCTTTAGTCCTTGAGGCATTTAACATATATGAAGATGACACAATAAATCATGGTCTATTTACCTAGAACTTGTTTTAATTAAAAGTTATGTATTTATATTAAATTTTATAGGAAAAAGACATTACAGACCCTAGAATATATTTTAATTTAAAATTTTCTACTGTACACAACATTCCTTTGTCATAATGATGGAAGTATACCGTGTTTAACATTTCTGTAGCATAATTCTCCCTCAGTATACTCTTTGGAACATCTACATTTTTTGGGCTTCTGATAAACAATCCTATTTCCTAATGAAGTAAAGGAACACACTTCAAATTGACTAAATTACCACCAAGAAAGATCTGTCTGATAAATGTATCTCTTTTACTCTGTTCATTAGTTTCCCTCAAACAGTTATTTTAAATTTGCAATTGTCACAAAGACCCAAATACTGATTCTGGGAAGTTTTATTTGTAAAAGTTTCGTTATTTGCAGCCTGAGTTAGTGTCTCTAATTTTCCTTTCAACTCCATCCGTATTTGAAAATAAAATAGTCTAGGGTACATTCTTTGGCCCTCAGGCACCAAATGTCCATAATATATGCCTGTACCTCTAAAGTCTCTTCCTTTGATAGACAGAGTGCCCTTACATACTGTCTGTTGGGAGCAGCCCTGTTCTCATCACTATCTGGGAGGATAACAGTTGGCACAAAACAAAACCATGTCACAGGGCATGTCCGACAGTATGCAGCACCACCTGCCAGTGTTTGAACCTAGAGTCCCACCCTGTTGATTAGTGCAAATGCAACCTTCCAATAATTAATCATATATAAAGGAGTTTTATTCTTCAGTGTTAAAATGTTGTTTTCAAAATACTTATTTAGACTGTTCATTGTGTGGCTTGACATCAGAAAAGGACAAGCCAAGCCACATGGTACTGCTTATTCTCCTTGACAGGCTTTTTCTGAACAAAGAATAATGAATGGAACAGAAACCTGGGCAAAAAAAAGGAGTCAGTGACCTCTTCAGTTCTCCCTTTGCTGAAAGAAAAACATTTAAAAATCTTTTAATCTGTTCTATTAAAATATAAATAGTGTTAGTTATGCATAGCAATTTACGTCTTTACACAAGAATTATGATTCAGTAGTAATAAAAACAAGGCAGTTTTCCATTTATCAAAGGGAAGAAAAAGTTGTTTGTGAAAAGTATTAATTAATATTATATAAAAGAACAATCAGCAATGACAGTGTACAGCTTCTCAATATCTGAAGATGTCTGAAGATTATTTTTTAGATTATATATCCAAATCTAGCTCTTAATGCAGAAGTTCAGAGTAGCATGAATCAAACTGAAGGTAAAGATCTTTAAACTTTCTGTACATATGTTTGCCCATTGATGCACATATTAATGTAATGATTACTTTTAAAGGAACATATTACTGTACTCAGTGAAAAAGAACAACCACACATAAACAACAGCAGCAATTTATGTTTCACAATACTCTGATGTGATGCATTATACTTCCTACATCTAATGGGCACCAGTGAACCAGCATCAGAAATAGTCTTCAGCAAGAAGGGAACTCTTTAAATGTACCTTTAAGGAGAATCTGAAATGAGACTTGCTGTTACTGCAGGTACATCGTGGCACAATGCAAGCAGGTGAGAACGGCTTTGGAGAATAAAAGGAGCTCAGTGGGAAGCTACACTCACCCTGGCTAACAGCAGGTTTCATGATAGCTTTAATTGTAAGGCAAACAAATAATAAAGGAGAAACATCAAAGGCAGGATTCACCATGCAAAGAAAAATACCTAAGTTTAAATCCCTATGTATAGCTATTTTCATGTAAATTAGACATTACAGACAGTGGTGATATCCACAGGGATGACTCAATTGCCAGAACACAGATGGCCACTGCTAGCAGAGATGCTACAAGCCTGATCTCCAGTTCCTGCTGCAGAGAGGCAAGGGATACTGTAGAGCTCCTGAGTGCCCCTCCTGTTTTACTGGGTGTTGAGAATGAGTAAAATGTCACTGGTGGCCAATTCCAAGGCAAACAAGGGAAGCCTCTTGTCAATATAGGCAGTCAGGTTTGGAGAGCTACAGCCAGTCAAATGCAAGACTGTTTCTGGAAAAGAAACTACTTCTGTTTGAAAAGAGTAGTTCATGAAAAGAGAGTCCATGGTGGGCATACTTAGGGTCAGATATAACATTAAATTAACCTGTAAATAAATACACCTTCCTGTGTCTGAATTTGGATCTTTTACAAGCACCCACACACAGATATCTCCTGCTGTTTTGAGATTGCTCAGTGAGCTTGGAACATCCATGTAACATATCTATGGGAAACTTCTGTTTTTTTGGAGCAGCAGGCAAAGTTCTGCCAACGGAGCATCTTATATGTCAGTAATAATCTGAACCTCAAATTTCTGGAAGTTAAGGTTTTAGAAGAAGCTGTGTGTTGTACGAAATCTTTGGCAGGTCATATTAGCTCTCTGTTCTCCCCTTGGCAATGTGTTTTTTCTTTTGGACCCAGTGTATCCTTCCTAATCTCCATTTCTTCACATGTCCTTTTGCAGGATCTGCAGACATCCTCATGACTCAGACCCAGTCTCTCACCCTGTTTTGCATCAGCCTTTCTCAGAGCTTGAATGAATTCTTTTAAAATGAGTTTCAGAAGAATTTTCTTTGTGGATGTAATACACTTCGTGCATCAGAATTACAGCTGCACTACTATAATGATGTGTTTCAAGGCTTCTTCGCATCACAGGCACCCAGGGACACTCTGTCCTTCACCTCCTCTACTTCAGGCCTAAACAAATATTTGAAATGGCAGAATCTGTAAAGTTTAATAAGATGATACACTTCCAGAACATGCTGAGACCTTGAAATGAAATTTTGCACTGGAAATTAAACTATTTACTTAAAAAAAACCAAAAAACCAAAAAAATCCACAACAAAAAACACTACATTGTCTTTAGCCTTCAGTGGGAGTTTGTGCTGATAAATACTTTTTCTAAATCACAGACTCTCCTGGTACACACCAGTATAAGTTTTTCTCAGAACAGTCAATAAGTTAAGTTGTGTTTTTTAAATTCAGCACCAAAAGATATGAAAGATGTTACAGAACAACTGTATGTAAGAGGAAAGAAAACCCTCTTTGTTCCAAATTTGAGCTAGGAGACAATACTAACCCTTCACAAATGAGTACTCTAGAAATGGGAACAGGATCTCCAAACTCAAACCATGATAAGAGTTTTGAGATGCCTACTGTCAGCTATTTTTCATATGAAAACGCAATAATCAGAAGGTTTATCGTGACAATAATCCTTGAATAAAGTGTCCAATAATGAGAGAAAGTTAAATCATTCATTCTGATTTCCCATACTTATGATTATTATTATTACCCTTTTTCCAGTATTCAGTGGCAGCAAATCCCTTCTATCAGCTGACCAAACCTCCTACATTGAACTGTAAATGTTGGTAAAAGTGACTTTCTAAGAGGTGAACTGAGGAAAAAGCCCTGCACTAAGAAAAAGTGTTCAACATAACTGAAAATGCTGTATAGCTACTACTCAAATTCAAACAAGAAAAATAATTTATCTTCAGAAACAAAACTTGGACATTCTATACATTTGGGAGTGATGACAGCATTGTATGAAATAGGACAGTGGTTTCCAGCTGACAAATTAAAAATCATAATATAGAAACAGAAATGTCTGGGTAGGAAGGGACCTCTAGAGGTCATCTAGTCCAACCCCTCTGCTGAGAGCAGGGCCATCCTCAATTTGATCAGGTTGCTCAGAGCAGGAATATACAGAAAAAAGCAGCATTGTAGGCACTAGCTGTATTATTAGGAAGAAACCATCAATTCAAGGTTAAACTATCTTCTGAAACATGACTTTTGACCCTTCTTACCTTTAGAAAAGTGTTTTCTGAGAAGCTGCTAATTTCTTCATTGCAAGACCTTATTTAGAAATAAAAGCAAGTACAAAAAAAAGTTTAAAATAATTAAATTCATTAGATACTGAAGCAAATCCATTTTGCTTTTATGATCTACTCCATTTATGGTACAGGAAAAACATTCCAGTGGGTGAATGCTCCCTTCTCCAGCTTTCTAATCTGAAGTTTTGCTGAAGCTAGATCAAGTACTATTTCCATATGGAAACTAAAATAAGTGTGAGTGAGATCGGTACTTAATGAAAAATGTGTTTGAAATGAGTTGTAGTGCCTTTTCCAACTGCTAATTTAAAAGCAATTTGCACAATGCAGTGTGTATTCTATGTTGTGAAAAAAATATTTGGATAAAGACAGATGCAACAGCTGTGACATTTTATGCGTGTCTAGATTGTTGAGATTCTTTAGAATAGTCCTCAACTAAATGGTGCTGCTGCTGCCATAATCCTTATATAACAATCCATAGTACTGAATGCCAGGCCACATTCTTTGGTTTCTTTTAAAGCTATTGGACAAAATCTTGGCCCCAGTAAACTCAAGTCAGAATAAAAATTACTTGAAATGGGCCCAGGTTTCTCTTATGAGGGGAAAAAAAGAATGCATTTTTACCTGACCATCCACATTTGATTCAGAAATTTAGTTTTTGTTAATTACCTCCACAAATTAAAGTGCTCTGTGCATTTTATCAAAATAACACTTTCATTGCCTTTTGTGTTATAGATTTTTTTTTTTTTTTTTTTTTTTTTTTAACATTGCAGACAGGAAAAGTGTATTGATCAATGTTATGCTAAACATTTTGTTCCTATAGGTGTACTCACATGATGGCAGTATTTCTTACTTTTTGTACTACTTTAACATAAATATTACTCTCATGTTAGAGTAAGAATTAAAATATTTTGCTTAAATTATGTCACAAAGTTGTAAGTTGTAAGATGCTGTGGGTAACAAAATATACTTTTCTGTAGATTCTGGTTATTCTATAGCCTTGCATTCAAGTTATATGCAAGAACTAATTGTTGGCACAGAATCACAATAACTGTATTAAATTACAAGTATGTTCTCAATATTTTAGGTTACACATGGAAAAATTATTGAGGCTGAGGACTGGATGCTTCAGATGTTTATTAAGCGAATACGGGTTATTTGTTTGAATCAGCTCCACATTAGTAACAGTGACCAAAAAGGTAATAATCCTTAATGGCTGTTTAGGAGACTTACTTGAAATCAGTTGACTGCTTCTGTCCCCATTGTAGCTTAACAATGCTGCCATCAGTATCCAGGCAATTGCCACCAAGGCTGGTTATGCTGGAAAGGTCAAGGAGGGAGCAACTACTGAGGGCGTTTAACTACAATTTTACTGTTGCAAAGTATTTCAACGAAGTTTGCCCTTTAAAAAGCAAGAAAAAATAAAATCTTCTCTCCAGAGCAAACAATTTAATTTCACTTCTGGAGTTTTTCATTCATGTTTGGAAGAAGCAATCAATATTATAAAGAATTGTCCTCCAAAAATACTTCTCGAATACATGGCATAGATGGCTCCTGTAGCTGTGTTCTGCCCCAGTCTTGTAGATGCTGATAATGCACTTAATTAGTTGAGTACTTTTACACATACTAAGGTTTCAGAGGATAAGCAGTCACAGTTAAAATATCTTGTTCTTCTTTCACAAGATAAGCAATTAGATTTTTTTTCTAAAGCCATATGCAAGTCTAACAACAATAGTCATTTTACTGGCCATGGATGTCAATGAGATTTTCACTGAAATGAATCAATTCTGAGCTGGACTTTACATTTTGTTCACCCATGCTTAGTGCAGAAAAATGCAAAGTGCAGAAAAATGACAGGTGTTCTTTCCAAGAATATATTTATTGATTTATGCTTGAAAGTCATGCAGCTGCCAATGATCTTGCTTGGTTATTAATTTCAACAACACTTATTTACCTGGCATAAAACTTAAAATTCAAAATAATTTACAAGTTTTCCTGATTTGCATAAAATACCTTAAATAATGTTCAGGTCTAAAAGACAGTCTGCTAGACTTTAACACATCCATCTCAAATCTCATTATCGAATTTGTAACATCTAGAATTTTTTATTCAAACTAATTTTATGTAATGTATTTTGCCTGAGTAGGCAGAAAAAAAGATGTAGCTTTTGCCCAAAGAAAATGTGCTCAATGAATGGTACATCCAGGAATAGCATCTTGGAATTGCTTATACAGGGGACATCCATTTTGGTGTATAAATGTACTACAAAAAAAATGTGATTAGTGTCATTTCTGTTATGTAAACATTGCATTTAGCCAATTATACTGTGCTGATTCGCTATCTGTGGCTAAATGAACACTTGCAAAAAAAGAAAAACATTTATGTGTTTGATGGTATCCTGTTTTTTGTCTGTTTTTCAGTCTTTGGTGTGCCAAAAATACTTGAGATAGCAATGGAATTTGGACTACATTCTGATTTTAGCTATCGGGACAAATCTGAGCTGTATTAATTCCAGTGCAAGAAATATAAATACCCTTCACATTAATGGGTACTTTACTAGCATCATCTCCCTGGAAAGTCAAGAAAGAATAAGAGATTTTTTTCAGAAACAAAACCCATAGCCATTTGTTATCAGATTATCACCAAAATAAGTATTTGGATTGGAACTTGATTGGATGAACTGTGATGGACAGACCAGTGGGAAAGGAAAAGGGGCAGGTGAAGAGCCATTGTTGGAGAAAGCAAGCACCAAAAGAAATGGAAATTTGGAAAGATACCCACTTTAGCTGAAATCCCATTCTACCACTGAAATCAAGTGCTGTGTCTAATTTTATTCATTAAACGTACAATCTAAACCCCAGTTTTTGTTTTGTTTTGTTTTTTTTTTGTTTGTTTGTTTGTTTGTTTTTGTGTTTGTTTTTTTTTTCTGAGCCTCTATTAAAGGAAAAAATACTATTCCAATTTGATATCTTTCCAGTATTTAAATTTTCAGAGATTTGTTTGAGTGTCAGAAGTTTCTCTTCTGCTTTTTTGATTCCTATGTTAAGGCACAATATGCACAGGTGAGTGTATGAAATCAATGACAGAGGAGTCCTTGAAAAAAAGGCATAGAACAGTCATGCATGGGCCACCAAGTAAACCATTGCAGTGCATTTAAGACTTCATAAAAGTAAGGGGCATATTTAAAAGTAGAGACAGAAAGCTCTGTTTCCCTATAATACTTTCAGATGATTTCCTGACCTGAAGGTAAAATTCCATTGAGCTCCCTTGGAAAAAATAACTCTTTGCCTTTCTAGGGTAGGGGAATAAAATAAGCACTGTGATTGCAGTGGTAAATAAGAACTGTCTGTGGCCAGGATAATTTGCTTCATTTTGGGAGGAATACTGGATGATAATCCCAGATAGATATAGTTTCCTGAACCCTTCATCAAGCATATCAAACTGAAATAAAACGGATTTTTCACTTTCTTGCCCTTGGGCATTCCCAGCTTAGAAGCAAAACTATTTCTGATCTCATTTGATGTCACGTAGTTTTCCAGTTTAGGTTCCTACCATCTTCACCAAGAGCTCTGACCTGGAAGTCGGACACTACACTGTTTAGTTCTGACTGCTGGATACTTTATTAAGTGCAATACTGAACACATGTAGTCTCCTTAACTTTCCAAGAATGGGCTACATCTCACGTTTGATGTCATGAAGCAATATCTGCTGTGTGGCACTGCAGCAGAGATGCGCACATGGAACAGGCAATACAGAGCATATTCTCCAAAACTCATCCTGACATCTTTAAACTCTTTAAGTGATGGTGTGTTGAGTGGGCAGCACTTGCCCAATTACACATCCCTATCACAAAAACATCCCCATGGACTGATAGTCCCTTTTCCTTTACGTAATGGATTCGCTTTAGTCCTGCTCCGTTAAAAAGTACACCAGATGGCAAGGAAGAGCATGGTCTCCTAACTGCTAAAATGCTTCTTGATATTCAGCCTAGGCTTTCCTTTGCTCATTTTCATAAGCAACAAGAGTGTGCTTTGGCTTTTAATTATCAGAACATGTACACTCTGAAAGGAAAATGAGACATCCAGGGAGCATAAAATGCCACTTGTTTGTGAGTCTTTATATCGTTGGCATTAATTGAACTCAAGAGTCGGGTGAATGTGAGGAATACATTCCTTGAATAGCCCTAGCCTTGTTAAATAGCCAGAATTCTTTTTGATTCCAGGTTCAGGATTATTTTTAAAATTCAATATTCAGATTCAAGTAAACATTATTTACTTTTACTGAGCCTAAAAAACTTTTCCATCCAGTGGCCATTGTTCTTGGATCACAGGTTGTGGACATTTCCTTATTTTCCTTTATGATTTTACCTTGAATGGAAATAAACTCAAGCTCCAGAGTGGAATAATTTAGGTGATAATGACCATGAAGATGAAATGATATGATCTGGGGAACAGTTCCATCACAGTAAAGCCACAGCAGTTTCCACTTTCCACTCTATTTTATCATATAATCATTTAGTAGTAATGATGATGGAACTTAGCCCAGTGTGTTAGCGACAAAATCATACTGTAAAGGGCTAGACAAGCATAAGTCTTCTTTGATCTTGTCTTCTCGGTCCACTGGATCTTGCATTCTTTTCCTTCTTCAGTTCCTTCCATTAAGTCATGCAGGGGCCTTAACTCAAGACTATTGTTTACTTATTTTTTAGTGAATTTGCTAACAAGCAGCTTTGCCATATAAGAAAGAGACAATGACAGTAGTAATCTCATTTGTTCCATTTAAACTATACATTATTATTGTTTATGTACATTTAGGAATTTTAGTTTGATTTAGTTTGAACTACATTAAGAACTGTATTCAGATTTTGTCAAAAAAGTAAGTTAGCCAGTCTATTCTAAAAAATACCTGTAAGAGCCCGGCTATAGTGTGCTTCACACCTTGTGTGGTGGTAAGATCTGGAAAGACTTGTCTGGAGGGGAGAAGTGTTGATTTCTTTCAATTTCTCTTTGCCCCCCCTTTGGCTCTTCGAAGATACTCTTTAACAAAAGGAAGAGATAAGTTCTTCATAGGCGGGACTTTGTCTTTTCTTTAGTTAAGTGCTCCTGCTGACCACGCCATGGGGGAGGTGGCTGGCAGGCGCCACACTACTCCTAGATCACGGGGCTCATGCAAAGCAACACCATTTCCTGTGGAAATATTGATCGTGGTGCACCCACCACCGAACAACTGAAGATTTGGCCCGATCAGTGCGACATCGCAGGATCCACACGTGGTAAGAAGCTTTTTATCTTAGATATTCTCTCACTTCCTCACTCAACTCCCCCTATTTTTCCCGCTTCTCTAATAACTCTTTATTCCTTTTCCTCGAAATTTAGTCGTGCCGTAAAATAATCGCCTACGAAAAGAATACCTTTATCTGTACTGTTTGTTGATTGTTTCATTAGGGAGATGTATAATAATGAATTGTTTTGTTACTGTTCCCCGGAGTCACTGTCGTGATTCTGCTGCCCCGGCGGCCCTGCCGTGCAGGGACAACCTCTTTCGGGAGATCACAAAGATTCATCTCCCTCGTTGTCCCACTGAGTAGGAAGAGACCATACCATCAAATAACCAACATTTATGAAATGCTGATGAACAAAAGTGAATCCAACATTTATATATTGGTATTTTCGAGAGAAATTACATACAGTGTCCTCATCTTGAATAACCTTCCGAAAAAAAGATATGAATCTTTCACATGAGAAGTTAAAAGAAAAGGGTTAAGTAGCTATTATCATAGTTCAGTTGCATTTCTTAAGGACTAACCTCTATTCTGGTGCCGTAGGTTAGAGTATACAGCAAGTAGCAGGAAATTCAGTATTTATCAGAGGCAATATGATTGTCATAGACTTTGATTTTGAAAAAACTCTTTCTTTGGTGAGTTGACTGAACAGCAAATTTTTTTATTGAGTGAGAGAAAATCTGCTTCCCTTGGTCTCCAGCACACTGGACTGGGACCAAGGCTCAGAATGTGGCAGTTGGACAAATCATGAAAAACACCTAAAAAATCTTACTCTTTTAAGAGAGATGAAAACTTTATTTCAGCTCTAAGCACTACGTTTTGGGCAAGTGTCCAGGATATGCTGTAAAGGGTTGCTTCAGCTGCCGCTTGACTATGTGTGGAGGAAGTATAATGTGATACACCCTAAAAGTCAGGACTCATCAGATCTTTGATGACATATGTTACAGATTGCATACGTTGTACTATTATATACTGAGGGAGTAAATAATGTGTATTATCTGTGGGGTTATATAAAGCTGATGTAAGGTTAAACACAATCTTGGCTTTGTATAAAGTCATGTGAGTATCCAGTATATCTTGCTGTACATAATACATACTTAAGAATGCTATTTGGGTCAGAGATACCAAGGTACCGGTGATACTTCTCATTCTTTTAATGTGTTACAGTGTGGCTGAATTACACGTGCAAAACTAGGCTACAAACTCAGTAGAAATTGTAGATCATCCAGGAATCCATTACCAACTGGTTGCACTTTTTTTTTTTTTCCTGGATTCCTTAGGTCATTAATGATTCATCCGCTCCAGTCAACAAAACTTGACCATGCATGGAGCTGTTGGCAGTAGTTTTAATGACATTCAGTTATCCAAGGCTGTTACCAGCAGGGTTATTAAATGTTTGCAGGCTACTACTCATCTATTCATAGGAGAAAAAATGCTTAGCTTTTTTCCTTGTAAATGCAAGCAAATGATGAAGATGAAATACATACTGCTGTCTGTTTTATGGTATTGCATAGCATTTTACAACATGTTCTTTATAGGTATGCTTTTCTTCTAATTATTAAGTTGCAGAAATCATCCAGAATATTTCTGGAAACAGATGAGTGGGCTAGGTGAAGAAATAATCTGAATGAAGCCAAAAATCATAAGAATTTGTCTTGAATGAAACAGTCTGGAGAACATCAAAAAGAGAAAATAATGTTCAAATTATTAGCAATGAGTATAAAAGCACTAACCTTAAGATTGGCATTCCAAAGCTAGCCTCTTGAGGAAGTAATATAAATTACTTCTACACTAGATATGGAAAATATTTTGTAGTTCCACAAAATCTCTTTATCAGTAAAAACCAGGCACATTACCTGGGACTTGGATTACTTGCATTACCTGAATCAGACCTAGCCTAACTCATCTGACTGCTCATCAATTCAAGACAAGACATGGAGACTGAATCGAAACATCAAATTCTGTTTCAACATAGTTTGTTTGAAACAGTACATGACCATTTTTTTAATCAGTTCTTGACAAAACAGCATTATTATCTGCATATGTAGAAATATAATTGCAAAATTTAACATTTTTGGCACTGACAGATGTGATTTCCTTAATGACAGTCTTCAAAATGTGTAAAACATGAAAGATCGTAAAAGCAGCACTTATAACCTGTAAGTGTAGACCAACTTTCAGACTATTTGACTTTTTTTTTTTTTTTGGTAATGTCTGAGAAACTTTGAATATAAAAGAACAACTAGGAAATAAAAAAGCTGTATCTGTTACAAGAGAATGAGAGGAAAAACAACTTCTATTTTCCATCAGTACCATATATAACATGAATGTAAGTTGTTTAGCTAAGCTTAGATGCAGAATATTGAGATATTTTAATCATTTTACATTGCTTTGTCTCATGGCAGCAGGAAGTTTTTCTCCATTCAGAGAACCACTACCAGAAATGTGGATTCTTAAAATATTATTTAAGCTCTACTTTGAAGGTTTAAGTAAGACTAAAATACATAATTTGCAGGTATCTGTGTTGACTAAATTAAGCCTAATAGGCTTTATGGTAATCAAAATACTACCATTACTATAGTTTTGAACTGACTTTCTGACCTTTCTTGATTTTCTCCTGCAGTTCACCTACTTGGTGTTCATAGATGCATCTGGCAGTGGCCGGAAAGAAGTTCCATCTTTGTGCTAGAGCTGTGAGGTGAACAATCTTCCACTGAAATCATGAAAGTCCCAAAATGAAAATGATAATATCTTTTTGTTCCACACTCAAAATGCTCCTTTATGCTAAGGAAAAATGTCAGGAGAGATTTGTGGCAACACCAGTAAACAGTAGTAATAGCATAATCAAAGGAGGAAGGAATTTATCTAAGGTTAACCATTTCTTCAATTTACTAGAATCAAAGTCAACCAAGCTAAACATAAAGAGCAAAGGAATTGAGTCACTGTGCTCACATTGAGCAATGGACTGAAAATTACTCTGGATTAGTTATCTGTATGCTTCTTCCATACACTTCCTGGATAATGATCCTAGGACATTTTAGGCCTCATTAACTAACATTTATAATCTGGCCCAGTTCCACTTTGACTAAGCAAATGCAGTCACAAAGGGAAACTCTCCCTCCCTTGTGTAATCCCACTCAAGTCTCAAGGGATGTACCAGTGACTGACATGAGCAGTGAACAATTATTCTGTCTAGGGCTGCACTTGGTCTGCTTTCCTCATGTGGAAGGCCATCTGGGTTGAAAAAATGTTATTTTTTTTATTAAGTTAGTTAAGAAAAAATGTCATTTTTTATGACTAAAAATGGCAGAATTCCCTGCACAATTATTGACATTCCTTGTCTTGACTTCTTTGCCTTCACTATTTTTATGGTAATTATTATTTTATGAATTTCAAACAAACTAGCTGCTCAAAAGCATGCAAAGAGTTGTACCCTTGTTGCACAGAAGTATTCATTCTGTTTTATATTTACTCATACTTGTTTTTAACAGATATACTGAACCAGAGAAAATAAATAGAGAATAAGAAGGCCTCAATTCATCTGTGTGCCAAAGATTGAATGCTCCTTGCAGTATAAGTTTGATGCACTAGGAAAAAGGGAGGGACCAGAAAGATTGAAACAGAAGAAGCATAAATGTATTAGCCAGTCAGGACTTTGTTTGTCCAGGTCACCTGAGACCTTGAGAGGACATTCTAATAACAGATACACAGTCTGTAAAAATAGTTTGCATAGATTTTTTTACAATAAACTGAAAAGAGCAGAATTAACTTAAGGACATTATGAAGTAGGAAATGGGGAAGCAGGTAAATAAAAAGTTGTGTTTTCATCATTTGAAGATTGTCCAGATGATTGATGTCAAGAACAAAAATCTTCCCCATATTATTGACCTACTACATTGTATCTTGTGAGTTTACAGCTTTACTTGAGTAAATGCATTTTATGCATCATTTCCTCACAATCCAAACAAAATGCAAAAATAATAAATTAAAGAACACTTTTATTTAGTAATATTCCTGCAATACTATTAAAACAAGAGGTTGGATTTAGAATGAGAATTTCAAGCATGTTTTGTAAACTTGAGGATTTAGATAATAATATGACTTTAAAACTATTTTTTCTTATTATTAGTAAGAAAAAATAATACATGTTAATAGAAGACAAATCAACTTTATTAAGTACAGTTTATAATATGAGCTTCCAAACTACCCTCATACTTTAAAGTTACTTTATTCATACACATTACACAAGTCCTGTTGATATGATTCATGAGGACCTCATATTGTCCCCACTTACTTGACTTACTATCTAGATGACATCTGGGGCATTGACTTCCTAAATAGACTACTTATTTCTGTTCAGTTTACACTATTCAAATAAACCTGCCAAATTTTATCTTTAAACGTAGATGAGTGGTTTCAGCAGAGACATCTGAATGACTCAGTGTATTTTCTCTCAAGCAAGTGCTTTTTTTCTAAAACCTTCCCCCATGAAATAAGTAATTAAATCTAACAATTGACTTGTACAACTATCTTTACAAATTCGTATTTGGGGACTAATGTTTCTTCTAATGTAGGTTATCTTGAAGTGAAACTGCAGTATTTTTATTTGACTAGTTTTGATATATCCATCAGTATAGAGCTTTGATGAAACCAAGTGCTCTGATGAGCACATGCTCATTTCAGAGCATTTTCCGGGTCAAGTGTTACAACATGATACAAAGAAGGAAGACATGCTAAAGTCATATTTCTAATGAGAGTCTCTGAGAGGGATTAAAACTAAATCCACACATTCACACAAAAAAAATTAGTTACTTCATGTTTCCATTTAGCAGCATTTCCCACTAGTTACATCTTGTTTCTTCAGTAGGAGAACAAGCAATTATAGTTCTGTTTCCATACCTAATGAAAATACACAGATGGGGAAAATACATAGTTGATGTATGCTCACTCATTGTTTGAAATACGATGAAGTTCGTAACAGAAGCCCTCAAACTTCCATCAAATGAGGTAATAGGTAACACCAACTGTGTTGATACTAAAATGGTGAAATATCGTAATTCTTTTTATAGATCTCATGACTTGAGGTCTACCAAAAATAAACATCAAATCTATCTGGAGTAGGTTAGTTACCTCAGCTGCCTCCCTATAAAAGAGGAGCCATTAGATCCTCCTTTAATGTTTGCAGAACTTGAGAACATGTAACAGAATTCCCTCTTGTCTAACAACTAACCTCCATGATTTCTCCAATTTCTTCAAGAATTTTTAATAGATGTTTTCTCTTCAGATGTTGAATGCACTCATTGAGTTTGAAGCATTGACCTATTCACCTTTGGCCATTTTAAGTGTAAGAAAACTGCTGTAGGCCAAACCTATAAAAGGATCTGAAGTAAAGTAACAGTTAAATTCTTTTGCAAACAAGACTGCTGAAGATATTGGGCAAGAGCTGTTGGAATTTTGCTTTGCAGTGAATGTCAAATTCAGTTTACTAGAATCAAAAATCAAAAGCAATAGGAAAAACGATAGGGAACATTTTACTTTTTTTTTTTTTTTTTTAACCATTGGTGTGTGTCTCTCTCTATATACACAACCTATATACAGGGCATAAAAGGCAAAATTTTGGTGTTGAGACAGGGAGGGTCAGTGTTGCAGTATTTAAAAGTTTGTCTTCCTTCTTTTCCTCTATCTGCATCAGTAATTAAATGTTTAGGTTATATTAATTGGCAATAAATTAACTTAAATTCCACAAGTCAAGTCTGTTTTACTGCTGACAGTAACCGGGGGCTGATTTCACAATTTTGACCCCAAAGTTTTCTCTCTCCTGTTGTTGTCGTTCTCTCCCCCAACTCAGTGAGAGGGTGGAGTGAGCAAGTGGTAGTGTGGGTATCCAGCTGCTTGCTGGGCCCAAGTCATCACAGTCTTTTATTTCTTTTTTATCATTAAATATCAATTTTCCATCTTCATTTCTATCAACCAGATTGCTTTGTGTCTCATATTATAAAGCAGTATTCATATTGGACACAAAGATCAAAAGGTCATGACTAGATCTTATCAAAACTATTTTAAACTTTACCAATCCTGACTTTGATCTATGGTCTTTTTTATCTATTTTCTGGTTCTCATTTAATGACTAAAGAAACACTTGCCCATTAGTATTTATTACTCTGTAATGAATCATTTCACTGCACTTCCCGATCTCTCGTGAAGCATTCTTTACTCACTCCTAATATCCTTGAATCTTCATGAATATGATTCATGGAGTTATGCTTGGAGTCCTTCTCCCAGTTCTGTCCACTTGCTTGCAGTGGTAACTCTGGAGTGCTTGAGCATGTTCACTCATGAGGTGGATTTGAGTGCACCATCAGCAAGTTTGCAGATGACACCAAGCTGAGTGGTGCTGTTGTCCCTACATCAGAGGGATGCGATGTCATCCAGAAGGACCTAGACAAGCTGGAGAGGTGGGCCCATGTGAACCTTATGAGGTTCCGAAAGAGGTAGTGCAGGGTCCAGCACCTGGGCCAGAACAATCCCCACTATCAATACAAGCTTGGGGATGAGGTGATAGAGAGCAGCCCTGCAGAAGAGGACTTGGGGGTGCTGGTAGATGAGAAGCTGACAGGAGCAGCCAGTGTGTGCTTGCAGCCCAGAAGGCCAATCACATCCTAGGCTCCATCAAAAGAAGTGTGGGTAGCAGATGAGAGAGGTGATTCTACCACTCTGCTCTGGTCAGACCTCACATGGAATACTGTGTCCAGCTCTGGAGCCCTCAGCACAGGAAGGACACGGACCTGATGGAGTGGGTCCAGAGGAGGGCC
>JANIJG010007195.1:55670-72702 GCA_024611175.1 Megaceryle torquata
GGAGGTAGTTGAGGCCCCATCCCTGGAGACATTCAAGGTGGGGCTTGACAAGGCTCTGAGCAACCTGCTCTAGTTGAAGATGTCCCTGCTGTCAGCAGGGGTTTTGACTAGATGACCTCTAGAGGTCCCTTCCAACCCAGACATTTCTATGATTCTATGATTTCTGTGATTCTATGAAACCTTCTCCACCCTTAAATCTTGTTGAGTGTTTTTACCCAGTTTATTTCCTAGTTTATTAGATCTTAAAACCTTACTTGATAATCTTAACGGATTTTATTTTTTTATTCTTTCCCTTACACTTCAGTGTGGATTACATCTGAAATACTTTTGTAGTAAGTGATTGATTATAACCTATTACAAGCTAAAATCAGTTTATTTTGTACATAATGCTTGTTTTCATTTTGAAAATGTATATGTTTATGAGGAAAAAAACCCCAATAACCAGTAAAGTATTTGATAAAGAAATCTCAGTGGTAAAATTAAGAAATACCAAGGAATGCTGTATCAATAACAATTTATTCATCAGCCTATTTCTTAAATCAAAGTATCCTATAATTAAGCAATTCCCTGTAGTGTTAATCATCAATTGTATTGAAGAATGTTTCACTGTCCAGGCCACACTAGCAGTCAGACCAGCAGTCTCTGTCTCTAAAGAATCTACTTAAATGATCTAAATATCCTACTCAACTCTGCAGTTTTACATTTTTCATTTACCATTTTTTAATCTCTTCATGCACTCCAAGAAACAAAAAGTATAGAAAGATTGGAAAAGGGCTTCAAGGTCTGGGAAGTGTATTCCCCCACTATGTGAAAACAGCAGTTGTAAGTTATATTAGATGAAGTAAAAGAAGATGGAGTCAATCAACCATTTTCTTCTGATAAAGTGACAACAGAAGTTTCACTTAAAGGCATGCTTTATTCAGGAAGTGATTTAGTGGGTAAAAAGCAATAAAACTGCATTTTATTTCTTCGTATCATCAGTTGAACTTCCATTCTTATGAATATCAGATGTACCTTTCTATCAAGCTTTGGATGCTAATGCACTTAAACTGTCTGATTTTTTTCATGCCTGTGCATGGTGTAGTTTAGTGCAGTGTATCATTGAACAGCAAGCAAGACAATTGTGTAATAGTCTGTTTTCAGTTAAATTAGTTATATGAAATAGAATTTCTAGTGCTCTTGCGAAAAAAACTATCATTTAGTTGTTGTAAATTATCAACATAGGAATTATTGTCCTGATTGAATTATCCTCTCCATTTTAACACATTCTTGTCACATGAAAATAAGCAGTACCCTACATCTGCTAAAAATAAAAGAGATGAATCAGTCACAGCCTGAATATGTCTAATATGGCGTTTGGCAGTAATGTATATGAAAAAACAATGGCTGACTTTAAACAAGTATTCATTGAAACTTAACAGATACAAATCATCAAGAATCCATAAACCATACGTGTTTTCAATAAATATTTGAAATGTAATTATTCTACGATAAGTATTCTATTAAAGTTAGTTATATTTAATAACAGTTGCTGCATAGTTCATACAGTTTTAAACAAATGGCTAGTATAAACAGATTTGCCAAAGAACTACGATTATGGAGACATGTATTATTTATACATACATAATTCCTTCATGTATGCACATATTTATGCTGAGTATTTTCTCCATGCTTGCACGTTTCCATCATTATATATATATTTCCTTTCTCATAGACACATATATTTAGATCATGCAATGTTTCAATCAAATTTTTTGAAGTACATGCGTTTAAAATAAAATGTCTATAGTTTATTGATAAACTTCTCTAGTCTATAGGGAAATTATTTTAGCCTGTGTTTCTAGTGTACTGGTTTTGTTGTGAAATCTGTACTAAAGTTTTAATGTCTTAAAAGTGAATTAATCATAAAATAAATTGAATTTTTGAGTTCTGGAGGCAAAAAAAGTAATTGCTCTATACCAAAATATATACCAATCAATCTCCAAAACGGGTCATGAAGTGTGTTTTGCATTAATTTACAATATTTTCTTTTATAATCTAAAAGATTACATTCTGATTGTGAATTTACAGCAAATAGCTATATAATAAAATACAAAATAAATATCAATCATTTTGAAATAAGTGGGAAAATTAAAGTAAAACCCACATCTCTATTAATCTTATTTTTTGTCAAAAATATTTTTATCATATGGACGTGTGTTGGTGAGGGAAGACTGTATCAAATTGGTGTTTCCTCACAACAGTAGTCCTGGAAAATTTCCAACCAGTGTTTTTTCCAGAATAAAACATTCCCTATTATTAAGGGGAAGATAGATTAGACCTCATTTTGCATTATAAATAATAGACTTGTGATATTTAAAGTTGACCAGTCCAATAATGTAACTGGGATTTTATTACATTTGTGCTCTAAATTCTGTATGCTGAGAACTGGGGTGTTTTGCTGTTATTTGATATGAAACTTTGTTGTCACAATAGCCTCTAATTTTTAGTGGCATTGCATACAATGAGGTTATAGGATTTTTCTGCTGGAACACACTGGGAGATAGCTTCACATGCAGTATTTATGCCACCACAGTGTGTTAGAAGTCTACATGTACTATGCTGGCCGAGATGTAATTATTTCCCTGGAATGAACCCTGATCATAAACCTGGCAGACATACTGGTATCTTCTTACTCATCACAAATTCCCAGCAGGTCCTGCTCTGAGTTTTATCTGGCTCTGTGGTTTCAGTCTGGCATGAAGTATGCAGTGAAAGTCAGAAAGTGTGTAAGGGCTGAATGTGATCTGACTGAAACAAGTTTAGAAGTCAATTATTGCCAGCGCCAGCTTAAAACAAAACAAAACAAACAAACAAAAAAACCCCAAAACCAAACCAAACCAACCAAAGAAAAACAAACAAACAAAAAACCCCTCAAGACATTAATGACAACTCTGCAGTATTGCAGGGTCTACATGGAAGAGAAATTAAGCCCCAGAATTTAGGCCAGTGTTACTGAAGGACAAAGATTCAGGACCAACACAGGAACAAGATCAAGGGTAAAAACAAAACTCAAGCAAGCAAAAAAACCCTTACTCTGATTCTTTCCCCACCACTGAATCCAAACCTCATTTCCTCAGTCCAAACCTCATTTCCTCTCCATTTCCTTCACTTCGCCTTTGCACATCTTAATATGAGACTCTTTCACCCTTTAACAACTAATCATCCTGATAAGAAAAAGACAAGACCAAGTAAGTTTATGAGTATACATCACAGAGATCTTAAACAAGCAATCAACCCCCCCTCAAACATTTACTGTCCATGAGAATCTTTAAAATCACTGGAAAAATCTGACAATCTGACAAGCTTCAATCTTGAGTTTTGGGCCAGGGACAGCTGAATGTATTGGTCATTCTCCAGATTCCACAAAATATTTAATATGGATTATAAGAAACTCTGTGCCGAAATTATAAAGTTACAGTTTTATAAAGTGATCTCTTTAAAGATTAATACATATAGTACTAGTGGCGTGTTCTGTTGCTTCCAAACAGATAGTCTTAGTGCGTCACTGAGCTCTGCAATATGGTGCTGTGTATATAGTAACAAGTGCATGTTTTTATAGAGAGCTGTCTGGAAAACGGAATACTTCATGAATCTCTAAATGAATTCCCTTTGGAAAAAAATAGCCATATTCCCTTTCCACTTCTGAATTTCTTCCGCAGTTTTTGTTACACTGAATGTTTTGTATAGCCTTTTTAGTTTCTTTCAAACTAATTATGAAATTAAAGAGCTATGTAGAGGGTTACTGCCATGTACTGCCTGAAGTATTTTCCTCTTGTCTTGCCATATAGTCAAAAATTGCATCCTAATGAGTTACGACTCATCAACTGCAATAAGAGCTGACTGTGTATATTGTTCACTCAACATCCATTGTAAATACAGAAAGCAACCTGGATTCTGGTTGCTTTGAAGGACTGTGGTTTCCTTTTTCTCCACTTATGCCAGCTTTCACATAAATTATTTGATGTCTTGTGTCCAGGCACTATAACTCTTTGTTTGATTGCTCGTGAAAGTGATTTACAACTAGGTAACAAGGCTTCACCTATACAACTTTGGCAGTGACGATAATAATAATAAGAAAAAGCAGACTCTAGTATTTTGTTTAGTTCATTGTTTCTAGGTTTGTATATGTGTATCAGAATCAATATCAGTAAAATTATTGTGATCATGGGTCAGTCCTTAACCAAGGCAGGTTACCATCTGAGTTTCTATTTACGTCCAGTCTTCTCTCACTTAGAAGTCCTGATTTTCTTGGGTGTTGAAAGGAAGGAATTAAAAGCCAAAAGCTGCAAATCAGTCCAGAACTTCAGTTGATGTATTCAGTTCATAGTTCCCCATAGATAAAAAAGCACGTTCAGCTCTAGAGACTTGACATCTTCATCCTTTTTTCCTTGTGACCCCCAGTTTATGACACTCCTTAACTCTACTTTGACACAGACCTTCGAACTCCCTTACTTGACTCCTCTTAATTTGCCACATGTAGTTGTCACTGGGCCATTGAGCCTTAGCCCAGCAGAGACTATGGTTAGTCTGCAATAAAAAGAGAAAATCCAGTGGAGTCAAGAACAGTAGTAAGAAGGAAAACTTGACATAAGGAAGAGCTGAAATAATAGAAAAAAAATTTAGATCACAGTTGCAAGTAAGATAACCATCAGTAAGTAATTTGCCCATTTTGAGTAGGGCGAGAAAATAACTTTGTCTATGATGAGGAAGGACTACTCTGTATCTTAAGAGAATTTATTTTCTGGTAGATAAATAGGTAAGCATGGAAATACATTCTCTAGGAAGCTATTCAATTCCAGCAATAAGAAGGGTTTAAGAAGTTGGACCAATGTGTATGATCTAGATGTATCAGATCTCAGGAAATAGAAGATGGCTTGCTGTATTTTTACGACTTTATGTTAAGGCAATAGATTTGTTTTACTAAATTCTGTGGAAACAGATTTTCCTGAAACTGGCATAAATGAGAAAAGAATTCTAGGATTGTTTATGGTTACTGAATTGATATTGCATAAACATCGCATAAAAATAGATGGAAGAGATCATAAGTATCAATATTTGATATATTCTGTTTTTTCTACTTTTGACCTTGTCAAAGCACAAAATCCCTTAAGAAAACAGATGAAGTTTACACTTTTGACTTCCAGCATATGCAAAAGAATTGTTTATCATTTACATATAAGAACTCCTGATACAAATTTTGAACTTTGACAGATGATGTGTTTATCATTCAAATTCATTTTAGCTTGCATATCTATTCATTCAGATTGTTTAATGTTTATTTCAGAATGACAGAGTCTCTGGAAAAAAAGCAAAAAAGTATTACACATTGTTTAATTCTTGTAGAGAATTGAAAGTGCGATAAATTCCATTCCTATGTGTCTGTTTTAACAAATGTTGATGACGCAGATAACAAATGTAATAATTTTGGGAAACTGGAAAATGGAGAGGAGACAGAAAGAGAAGCAAAACAGATTTTTCTCAAAGTGCTTTAGCAGGTGTTTTTATTCAAACATCAGAACATTTACATTCCCTTCAAAGAAGTTGATTTGCTTTCACGTTTAAGCATAAGCTTTGATGAATCTTGGGTCCATGATATATGCTGTTCAATTGACTTAAAATGTAAAAAAGTAGGATGACATGAGACTTCTTAGGCTACAGCTTTTTTGTGAATCAACAGTCTTTCCACTGCAACATACAGTGACACTTATGTAGAAGGAAATTACTGTTCAGTTGACCTGAAAGTATCAAGACATCACCTCTTAAGGAGAAATGGTGATAATTAAATTCAGATCAGCCACTTATGTTAGAGCTTTTCAGTCAGATTAACCTCAGCACCACTTTCAGATACTCGCTTGAATAAAGATAAGTAAATTTTAACGTTGTAAAACATTTTGCCACTATGGACCTGTTAGGGGTTTTTTCCAACTCATTTTCAATAGTTACCTCTGCATCTCCTGTCCAGCTATCTTTTCAGTCTTCTAATTCTTCTGGATCTAATCAGGTATAAGATTTTTCTATGTTTTATTTAGCACTACTGTGATTAAGATTATACTTGTGACTACCTAATGGGGCTTAAAGGACCCAAAGTTTTATGGAAAAAAGTTCAGTATGCAATAATAGCATACACAGATGACTCAAAAATGTGATGCATTTATGATTTATAAAACATTATTATAAAACAATAAAAACATTTCTTTTGATATTTTACTCCTGCGTCACTAGGTTTCCAGATAATTTTTTTTCAGGTCAGTACTTTATCTATGAATCTGCATACTGAAGCAATCAGAAAATGTTTCTTTTAAAACTTCATATACCTGTTTATAATCATTTACAGATGAACAGGTTAGTGACAAATATGAGCTTTTGGTCTGCAGTGAAACATTGCAGAGACAAATGGCTATGGAAAAATGAGTCATGCTTTGTTTTAGCTCCCACATTATCGGTGGATAAGAATAAAGCCTCAGCTGTAAGGACCATATTCTGCTCTCAGTTTTATACTTCCCTGCTTAAAGAATTTTAAACTTGAGGTAGAAATTGAAGACAAGAAGGTGTTCTCAGTAGACTTGGTTTGACAGAGTCCTTAATACTTGTGTTAATGTGTAAGTCAGAAGGAAATCAAAGCAGGAACTACACAAGAAAACTTTCTCTGCAGTTTCTCAGAGACAATAAATGCAGAGCCTCACAATGCAGATTTTACAGAGCCATTTTCTGAATAGAAACATGCTGGGGTTTTGATTTTATAGTAGGGCAGGGATCACTTTACTTGTCGTAGTTTACTTGCCAGAAAAACACTTGAACTATTTATGAATTTAAAAAAACATTTGGATGGACATTTTTATTTATATATTTCTTTGTTTTGCCAAAAGAAGCGAAGAAACATTTGCAGTTATCTATTCCACAATAAGAATGTTGGTACTGTTGTAATGAAGCAGTATCTCAGCTATAATGTTGGAGATACATACTCTTTTCTTAGTTTAAGGGAAGTTGTATACATTTATCTTCCACTATACAGGAAAAAACTTCAGCCTCTACATGATGGTCTCCCTGGAACAAGAGAAGATGCTTGGCACATTAATATCTTAACCACTGAGCAAGAAATTCAGTCTTGTTTTCTGATTCTGGTTTAAAATATTTAAGTAATTATTTTGCATACCTACCTAAAAAAATGAGATTTTCTACCTTAATGTCATTGACACACAATATATTTTTGGCGAGTCAGTAGAATATACTCTGCTGGATTCAGAACAGGAATCTGAATCAAACTGTCAATAGCTGTTCAAGTACATGATGCAACAGTTGCAAGAACGATTCATTGCATTTTTTTAGTGTCTGGAGAATGTGTGTGGTATGTCTTCTTCCAAAGAAGAAACCTGAATTCTAGTTTTCCACAACAGTCTTCAGGTGGCTGCTTGGGGAACAAGAAAAAGACAATCACAGTCCCACTGTTTTAGTGAAAATTCTCTGCTTTCATTTTACTCTTTTTCTTTCAAAATATTCTTGCTCTTGTTTTTTGTTTGAGTTTTTTGTTTGTTTGTTTTGGTTTGGTTTGTTTTCTTGTTTTGTTTGTTTATTTTCTGGAGGAAAGAAGTGTTTAACTGAAGAGGAAAAAAAAAATATTATACTGATTTTTTTGATCCATTTTTCAGCTCAGTGGTTAAAATTAAAAAATGCTTACCTAATGTAAGTGCTAAGCAATCTGAAAAATTACTACTTTATTTAAGGATACAACATATACCAAGAGAGAATCTTATTTATGAGAACAACGAATTAGCAAGATACATCCAGACTGCCGTTGATGTGTAGACCAATATTCTGTCTTAGCAAAGTTAATTTAGAAACATTGAGTGTAAGACATTCTTTGTGATGTAGGTGTCTGTACATTATGTGACAAACCCTATATTTCCTATACTAAACCTATAATTCAAATACTAAGTATAGTAAACTACATTTATTTACATTTATTTAGTGAACAAAGAACATATCTTGTAGCATGTGTTTTTATTTTTGTCTAAAGGTATCTGCAGGGAAACAGAAAGCAGAATTACAGTATGTACCTCAGAAACACTTTTTGTCTTTGCATGAAATTGACCTTAGTAGATTTTTTTGTGCATCAGTTTCCCAAGATGACTACAAAACCCACTTTCACAAAAGTATTATGTAGGCTTTGTAACTTGCTTAAAATAGCATCTTTTTCAAGTTACCATGTACAGGATCAGCAAAAATTATTTACTGGTTAAATATCAGGCTTTATCAAAACATTCTGTGAATGCAGTTGGGAATAAAAATTGCCTTCTAAAGATGACCTACATACAAATTATAAACATCATCTGAGATGACACCTGGGTCATCATGTCTTTCATAGGTGGTTGCTGAGCAATTAAAAGTTTGAAATAAGCCTTGTTAATAGGTATTGTGGCATACTTACATGCAGATCAGGTACAGAGCAAGCGGTGCAGCTCACAGATTTTGCATGTATATGCATATAATACCATCTTTCAGTCTTGTCATACAAACAGAGAATAATAGAATGCTTTGGGTTGGAAGGAACCTTTAAAGGTCATCTAGTCCAACCCTGCTGCATGGACATCTTGAACTAGATCAGGTTGCTCAGAGCCCCATCCAATCTCACATGGATTGTTTCCAGGGATGGGGCATCTGTCACCTCTCTGGACAACCTGTTCCAGTTTTTCACCACCACCCTTCGTCCTGTCAAAACAGGCCCTGCTAAAAAGACTGTCCTTATCTTTCTTATAAGCCCCCTTTTAAGTACTAAAAGGCCATTATACAATCTCCCTGGAGCCTTCTCTTCTCCAGGCTGAACAATCCAAATTCTCTCAGCCTGTCCTAGCAGAGATGTTCCAGCCCTCTGATCATTTTCATGGCACTCAACAGGTCCGTCCGTATCTTTCCTGTGCAGAGTACCCCAGAGCTGGACACAGTACTCTAGGTGTGGTCTCACAGAGAGGAGTAGAGAGGAAAAATCACCTCTCTTGACCTGCTGGCCACGCTTCTTTTGGTGCAGCCCAGGTTATAGTTGGCCTTCTGGTCTGCAAGTGAACATTGCCATCTTAAGTCTAGCTTTTGTCCTTCCGACCTACATGTGAATGCCACAGTAATGAAATCTCTGCCCTCTAACAATTAACATGCTACCATGTATCATTAAAATATTTTTTTGAGATGGATTGGAATATTCCTTTATGCATATTACTGCTTATTTGGCCTGTTGTGATCCCAGCCATAGTATACATAGCTGTAACATGGCACTACCAGAAATTCAGTATTGTTTCTCCTCAGTTGGAATAGTTTGTGCATTTAAAAAAAATAATAAGCTCTACATCAGCTAATTAATTAACTACCAGATAAATATTTTCACACTACAATTTTTTCCATCTCACCCTGGGAATAGCATAGAAAAGGCTACATAAAAGCAATTTCCACATAATTTTTGTGGGAACATCTTTCCAGTTGTCCTTTTTTCAAACAGTGATGATGATGAATTTTCAATACAGGCTTTTAAACCTGTGCTTTCTTGCTTCTCTTCACCTGGACTTCTCCCACTGCCTTAATAAACCAATCAAGCTTAATGCAGTGCCATATGATTTATCCCTTCAAAATGATCAGCTAATGAATAGCCACTTAAGTGATATAGTCATCTTTCTATTTAAAATCCTCCTACACTTCAAAAATTGTACAGTACACAAAAAAGGTAAATCACCAAATTTTTTATTAGGCGTACTATTTCTCAAGGACAAAAATTTCTCATTTGACCATTTTAAACATAGTATAAGGAGTTCCATTTTGAAGTCTGAAATGATTAAACAAGAAATATTAGAGCACTTTACAGAGTAAGAAAAAGACAGGAAATGAAAGGGCATTAGATCACCATTTTTATTTATTTATTTTATTAATCCAAGGTTGTTATTTATGGATCCAAACCCTTGGAAAGAAGGATGCACCCAGTGGAATCTGAGGTATTTTCAGCTTGATAAAATTCAATACCTGTCACAATAGACAGAGTGTAGTGAAATGCTATTTTTCCAGTTGTATGTTGATTCCCAAAAACAACTCAGCTTTTTTATAATCTGTTGAAGATATGCAGTCAGTGAAAAACACCACGGACTAGTTTCACACTTCCTAAAATCATTATTATTCACTTATACAAAAAAAATCTACAAGAAGTTTTGTGGAAGCTGTACAACTTACCTCTAATAACAACCTAAGAAATGTAGCAATGCACTAACTGCATTTAGACAGAATATGCTTTAAGTACCAGTGTATATTTGTGTTAATAGTACCTATATGAAAGTTTCAAACTACCATAAAAGTTTACAGTTTTGATATTCCTTCAGCTCTAAGGTGGCACATGAATTTCCAGATATTAAGCATGACTTTTATAATCTGTATTTGACCAGAAGCTCAAGATTTTGGTGTTTTTCAAATGTGGATCTTGAAGCCATTCAGTTCATTTGAGACTGAACTACTGTAAAGCAGTCAATATGATATTGCCTCTTTTGCCATTCTGTCAACATCACACATTATTGGAATTGCAGCAACTCCCAGATTATAGATAGGTGTGATTATCGTGACAGATATATCATTAACAAGTCGTTAGATACAATAAAACCATAATAATGTAGGTCTTAGATTCTTGTATAGCTGGGTTTTATTTGCCTGTTTTTTATTCTATGAGTACATCAGAACAAGAACTCTTGGCCTCTCAAGCCTTTCCAGGGCTAGGGATAGCAGAGAATAAATGGAAAGAGGAAAAATGGTATTGGCAGCACTTTCTTTTGGACATTAGTTAAGTCCAGCAGTTTTGCATTGCTATTACAATTGAATCCATGTTTCCAGATCTCCAGATGGAGCTGCCTCTCCTCCACCCGTTGCCATGGAGGTCTGCCTGGTTTACTCCATTGTTTGCAAAGGGGAAATCAGGCCCAGGAGTTCTACAACCCTTCAAGAGATTTCTAACACATAGGAAAGTACTTTCTTAGCTCTATAAGAGCTCATATTTTGACTGAAAGTAAAACACATTGCCAGCAAGTAAACATATATTTTGGCAAGTCTGAATAGGCCAGTCTAAACATGCAGTGTTCACACACCAGTCAAATCCCAAATTCCTAAGGTTCAAGTAGGCTAGAGAATACTTATAACAAGTTACACAGCCCAGTTTCAAATAACACAAGCAATTGCTTCCGTTATGATCCTATATATCTATATATCTCACCACCAGGCAAAAATGACAAATTACATAAGTTTTCTTATGACTGAGAATCTTGGTGCATCTTTCATGAGTGTTTCTTTCTCAAAATATAATCCAGAAGATACCAAGAACATTTAAAATAACCATATCCATTGCATTTGGCCTCCAAAAATAATAGTTCATTATTTCTGAAAATATTCCCCTACATTGGTCTGGTTTCTGGTTTAGACCCTAGCTGTTCCTGGATAGACTAACCTGGCAGCAAACATCCTGATATCCTTCCAGCCTGTGCAATAGCCTTTTATCAGAGCTGATATAGTCTAAGTTCATACATATATATTGGAAATCAGGTTTTCTATCCCTTTATGCTTCTTTGACTGTTAGAGTATAACCTGTATGTATGCTGTGTTATTTACCTCTTTATATATGTTAAAAGAGATTTTTTTTCTTTCTAAATGGGATTTTTTTTTTCACATTTTCCAAAACAAATGTTTTTTGTGAGCTACTTAATAAGATCAGACTTCCAGTCTATGACCACTACACTAGTGGAATACCTTTACATTCATCAGAAAGCTTTTAAAGTTCTCTCAGAAACAAAAACCCCACACTATAATTTCTAAAGATCCCTGCCCTAGACAGTTGAGGCATCAACATATTGCTGCATGATCCTATGAGTTTTAGGAAGGTAACTTTCTAATAAAATTTGATAACATAGATCAGCCTTTTATGAGGGTAACAACAGTCATCTTGGTGTCAAACAGGTATTAGATGGGATTTACTCTAAAAGTGTATTCTGAGTACTAATAAGCACTGTTTTATGAGCTTGGCAGGCGAGGTGGGCCAGGGCAGCAATGTAATGATATGAGGCCTTGTTAGTTTCTTTCTGTGTGATTTCATAGTATAATTTATTAATGGTGGCTGAGGAATATTTATTTTACAGCTATAGTGCATAAAAACATCAGAAATGAATGTTTAACACTGACCACCATAATCCGTCAAAAACATACCTGGAAGATAATGCAACAAATTAGGTTCTGACTCCTTTACCATGTAGTTCAAAACATAATTTTCTCAAAGGCTGGCATAACAGGTCAAAGGGCTACACAAACTGGAAGAGCCTTTAGACAACTGATGTACTGGGCACCAGCTTGGAAGGCAGGTAAATATCTTAAAATCTGAAAATATGCACAGACTGCTTACAAGGGTTTGAAGTAGGGATTTCTTCTAAATATGTGATGTTTTACTTAAAGGAAGCTACTACAAAGGAAGCAGACTGAAGGGTTTGAAGTTAAGCCAGATCTGTTCAGAAAATGAATCTTGGTACCATGATTCAGCTTCAGCAAAGAGTTGTATGATTCTGTACTAAGCCAAGTAATACCTTATAGCCAGAAGCTTGAGATGGTTGCACTCAAAAGAAGGAAAGGTCACACGTGCAATTTGGCCAGTAACTCTGTGTTCAAGCATTGTAGCCGAGGTAAAAGCATGAGCTTTTAGTGTTAAATTCTGTTCTGAGAGCTGTGACAGTATCATATATTTTTTATCTTTGCCACAGAAAGTGGAAATCAAGCATTCAAAACTGTGTTATTTAGTGAAATAGAAGTGTTTCTGTTTTTTTTTTAATAAATCCAGAAAATTGTCTCTGAAGCGACATATTATTGAAAAGTCTATTCTGAACTAAAAATAAGGAAAATATTTTTTACAGTCGGGGCAATTTCCCACTGACAGTATGTATTCCAGGACTTTGAAGATTCTCCATTATTTTCACAGCCAGAATTAAAACTAGATAGCTCAGACTGCAGTTACAGATTATGTACAAAATTATTAGTTGAGCTTTTTCAAACCTGATGATCTGAAGGCACCCCCTGCCTTCAAGCTCCATGAATCTTTTAAACAGAGCTGTATTAATAATGATATATAGATGTACTTAAACATGAATTGAATAAACTCTTGCAGTAAGGATAATGCATATAAGAGGAAGCTGGCTGATGTATGTGAAAAGTTTGCTCTCTAAAACTTTTTTATTCACCAGGGGTATGTAAAAGGCAAGAACTGATTTTGTTGATGTGGAGTCTTAGCTGATTGGAAGGTTGTATAACACAACAAAAAACAAAAAAACCCAAAAACCAACCAACCAACCAACCAACCAAACAAACAAAAAAAAAAAAAAAGGAGGAATCAGTTAAAGTTTCAGCTATTTTGCATAGCAGTCTATACATAATCCTGGCAAAAAAGCACTGCTGGCTGGAAGATGTGTCAGGCATGAGAATTAGCTCCCATTTCTTGTAAAGAAAGATTACTTCTGGCATTTACAGTCCTGTAATAACAGACTTCATTTTTTGTTCTGGAAAACTTTGAGCATAAGTAACCTATTGTAACTGAGTAAAAACTTCTTTACTTTGAGGGTGACAGGGCCCTGGAACAGGCTGCCCAGATTGGTCATGGAGTCTCCTTCTCTAGAGACTTTCAAAACCTGTCTGGATATGTTTCTGTGTGGCCTGCCCTAGGTGATCTTGCTCTGGCCAGGATGTTGGACTCATGATCTACAGAAGTCCCTTCCAACCTCTACCATTCTATGATTCTGTGATTATCATCACCAACAATACTCTGTAAAACCATTGTGTTGAACTTCTCTACTCACTAATGTAGGCATAGGAACATGGACAACTATAACCTGCATGATTTAAGTGCTATTTAAATTGCATGGAAGATGCAAATCAGGACTTGATGTTATGTACATCTTGTTGTCCAGAGTAGGGGACTGGCCACCTGACTGTACAAATCCTTTCTTCTAGTGTCCCTTATTCTTATTATGTCATTCTACAGAGGTCTCTCCAGTCTCACTCAGAATAGACTACTCTATAAAACACAATCAAAACACCCTCTAGAAGAAAGTAGTTTCTAGTGGAGTAGTTGCAGAAAGGACTACTGTCTTTAAATGGAGATCTGGTTCTATCAGCTAAAGCTGAAATATTTTATTCACTTTCTAAAATCAACAGCTGAGTGAAGACATGATTTATGAAAGGACTGAGTATAATTCAGTAAAACCTGGCTGTAAACATTTAGGTAGATAGCAGAAGACGGGGTCTACATGTCAGAAGACTGTGCAGCAGACAAATTAAGCTAATGTTAAGTGTATGCTGAAGTTTGATATTGGTTTGCATATATAATTATGTGATATTATCAATAAGATTGGTATTGAGAGCACACATTCCCAGTTTGTATATATCTAAATTTAAGTTTGTATCATCGTTTCATCTTTAAGGATCACCAAAGTTACTCAAAATAGGCTGGCACTTAATTCTTCAGTTTGTTTATTTGGGGTAGAAATTCACAGCACAACTCCCACAATATCGTCACTTCTTAGGTGGCAATTATTTCCTTTATAACACTTCTTATATCATAGAATCATAAAATCATTTAGATTGGAAAAAAACTTTAAGATCATTGAGTCCAGCCATTAACTGCCAAGTCTACCACTAACCCATGTCCCTAAGCACTACATCTACATGTCTTTTAAATACCTCCAGGGATGATGACTCAACCACTTCCCTGGGCAGCCTGTTCCAGTGATTGACAACCCTTTTGATGAAGAAATTTTTCCTAGTAACCAATCTAAACCTGCTCCAGTGAAGCTTGAGGCCATTTCCTTTCAACCTATCACTTGATACTTGGGAAAAGAGACCAATCTCCACCTCAGTACAACCTCCTTTTAGGTACTTTTGTAGAGAGCAAGAAAATGTCACCTCAGCCTCCTTTTCTCCAGACTAAACAACTCTGTCTGCCTCAGCTGCTCCTCATAAGACTGTTTCTCTAGACCCTTCACCAACTTCACTGCCCTTCTTTGGAGACATTCCAGCACCTACTTCTATCTCATCAGAGATATTATTCTCATATTCCACCAGAAATTTCTTGTTTTCCAGTTTAATAGAATTAAATGACCTGTGTCACACCATAGGGTGCCTATTTTCTGTTTATTAAGTGCAACAAATCCCAACATATTTCCACAATCTCACCACTTATATTATAAAGTCATTTTGTCTGTTGTTACATCTCAGATATTTCCCTATGTTTTACGTCAAATATATGAGTGTTTCTTTTGAAAATGAGCTTATATACTACTAGTAAGAACAAGACACAAACTGTTTAGAAGACCAAAATCACTGGCTGATGTAAAGCAACAAAACTAGAGTGATTTCTGTGCAAAACTCTGTTAGACAAGAGTATTATTGCTTGAAGTGAAAGTATTTTCTTTCAATTCTATATCTTTTCTAGTAACCTAACCAAGCTTATGTGAAATAAGAAACAAAATACAAATCCAATTTCTATAAATAAGAGGTATGAAAACAAAAAGCAGGGAAGCTTTTCCATATTTTCAAAAAAAATGTGTTATTTCATGGAAAATATTCCTTGGTAATTGTTTTATAGAACTGGATGATTCTATGAGAGATTCAGTCAAATCTTTATACCCTTCCTTTTGTTAATGTCTCAAATGTGTTTTAAAGTCCATTTCATACAGGAGAAATTAATCATGCTAAGTAAGCATAAAAAAAAAAGTAAAAATAAAAAAGTAGTAGTCATCTAATACTTTATTTTTGACTGTAGATCTTTGCTTGAAGACTGAGAAGTGGCCTTTATAAAATTAATTATTTTTTATTTAACTTATTCAATGAACAGTAGAATTATATAAAAAAATAAATTTGATTTATAGAAAGTCATGCCCCATAAAAACTCCTGGGGCCTCTACTGTTCTGACTTACACCCTGTGCAGCCTCACTGAAGTCCAGTGCTCATGGACTTTTAAACAATATTTGCTTAAAATGATGAGGCATATGTACATCCAAAATGTACTGGTGATGAGGCTTAAAATCTGTGTTGCATTAGGAAGAATCTAAATGTTTTACATTACATATCACACTTGCATCCTATTAATAGGCACTATAGCTTCAGAAGTATTTTTAGTTTAAGACTTTTTGGCACAGAGTTTGTCAGAGTAAACAGCTCAATGCATCTGAAATGAATTCCTAATAGAATGCGAACACGGATAAGAAAAAGCTGAGAGAGATTAGAGTGGATGAAATTCTCTTGCAGCTACTTACACTCAACTTTTGTTGAATGATATACACATCTTTAATCAATATGAATGTTTAAGACACCAAATTACTAAATAGACAATATTATTTGATGTTGCATCAAATATAATGCATGCCTAAATGAGAATAGGGCCTTCACTTACTAACATTTTTTCTTTGTGGAGTTAATACAAACAGATGTAAAATTAAGTCCTTTTTTTTTAAAAAAATCTCCGTTGTTAATTATAAAGAAGTTTGATAAAATAACTTCTGGAACATACTATGACATATAAGTGCAAATAGCACATAAAGGAAGTCCAACAAACTGTTTAAACACAGATGAAAGTGAGAGTAAGTTTGTAATTTAAAATATTCTACAAGTTTTTATGTTCATAAACATTAATCATAACTAGAACAGCATCTTGTTCAGAAGTATTTTAGAAATATCTTCTCTGAAATGGAAAACTGAGATAATTCCTTGGTTTTTTGCATGCTTGTATTGTGGTAGCACTCAAACATAAACAGTTTTCTGCACAAGTAAAAAAACTAAAAGACCAAGTCCTGCATGGTAGTTTCAAGATAGAAAACTAGGAAACTACTCACGGTCCTAGGGAAAAGAAAAGCCTAAAAGGAGTGTAGGAAAAAGAAAGAAAGAAAAGAAAGAAAGAAAGAAAGAAAGAAAGAAAGAAAGAAAGAAAGAAAGAAAGAAAGAAAGAAA
>JANIJG010007195.1:73188-87673 GCA_024611175.1 Megaceryle torquata
AAAGAAAGAAAGAAAGAAAGAAAGAAAGAAAGAAAGAAAGAAAGAAAGAAAGAAAGAAAGAAAGAAAGAAAGAAAATCAAGTTCTTAGATTAAATACTATCTTGACAGCCATGATCAGGTCATTATGATCTTTCTTAAATGTCATAGAATATTTGTTTTCATAGTCTAAGCAGTGTTTCCCACTTCACAGCATGTATTGGTAGGATCTTTTGGAATAAGTAAGAAAAGAGTTTTTGAAGCATGAAAGAAAGTGTGAGGAAAGATGTTTCTCATCCAAATTCTTTGAATTTTCCTAATTCTAGCAAGTAATACTGTTTATCTGGCATTGATTCTATGCATACTTTTAACTTTGAAGCCCAAAGCACTTACCAAAATATTATCTCACCTCCAGATTTCTCATTTAAGCAGACTAGGCCCAGAGACCGTCATTCTTTGCAGGACAATGACATTAAAGATCAGGAAGGAAGGACTTTCAACCAATATTATGTTTTTGCTTTTAAGGGCACACAAAATTGTGAAAGCTTTTTTCTTTGTCTGGTGGGCAGCAGGCTGAACATGAGACATCAGTGTGTCCAGGTGGCCAAGAAGGCCAGAGAGAGCTGGGGTTTTTCACCCTAGAGAAGAGAAGGCCCCAGGAAGACCTTATCATGGCCTTCCATAATCTGAAGGAGGGCCTACAAGGAATCTGGGAGGGACTTTTTACAACAGCTTGTAGTGTTAGGATGAGGGTTAATGGCTTCAAACAGGAAGAGGGTAGATTTCGATTAGAAATTAGGAAGGCATTCTTTACTCTGAGAGTGGTGAGACAATGTAACAAGTTACCCAGTGATTTTGTGGATGCTCTGTCACTGGCTATGTTCAAGGCCAGGTTGGATAGGGTCTTGAGAAACCTGGTCTAGTCAGGGGTATCCCTGATACGGCAGGGGGTTGGAACTAAATGACCTTTAAGGTCCCTTCTAACCCAAACCATTCCATGATTCCATGATTCTGTATGATGGGGTTATATAAACCTTAGTGGACTATATAAAGAAAAAAGATAGGAAGATTATTGACAGTAATAATAACAACAATAATCACAATATTGAATGTAATTGTAATAATTATAGTACAAATTTAAACAAAATTGCAGACAAGCACAGTGAGTACTATCTCTAGAACTTCATTTGCAAATTCCTCTGAAGCCTGTAAATCTGGCATACATCCTGGCACAGGTTTTTACTCATGTCCTTTCTGTTAGTGATGCTTTCTAATATAGAAAGGAGAGATGGGGAGGGAATTGTTCAGAAGCAAATGTGTCAATGGAAAGGAAACTATTTTGAAACAGCAGATTACATGTCAAATGGAAAAGTGCTGATCTGCAAATAAATACAGAGGGAAGTCCAACAGGTGCCATGACTCTAAATCTTTTATGTTTCTCATCTACATAGATGATACAGGAAAAGAAACCAGCTGCAAATATGTTAAGTTTACTGAAACACAATACTAGAGGGAGTACTAAATACCAGGCAGTTATCAAGGATAAAGAAGAGGGATTTTGGATTGTCGTTGTAGAGAAATTGCACAACACATGTTATGTCAACATATGGTTCAAACAGAGACTAGGATAAAGAAAAAGTTTTAAAAGCAGGCTTAAGGAAAGAGAAGAAATATAACTTTAAAATGTCAACACTTTATATGAGGGGAAAAAAAGGACACCCAAGAAGAAACAAATAGAAAAAAAAAAAAAAAAAGAAATTACTGTGTCCAGAAGTAGATTACATTGTCCTGGAAATTAAAGCAGTGATTAGAAAGACTTTGTTCATGGTCTTTCATATAGCTATATTATTGTACATGAAAGTAAGAGAATCTCTTTATTTGTAAAATAGAATAATGTGGACCTTCTGTAGAAACTGTTTAAAGAAACTGAATTTGCAGGTCACTGAGAGGATCAGTAGTTTATCAAATCTATTCTTCTTTCCTCACACTGTTACAGATTAAAAAAAAGTAAAATAGGAATTTTTGATTAATCAGTGGGTACTGATAAGAACAGATTCTGTTGCAGTAACTTCAGCAGGAGATTTTGGCTAAAATAATCTTTCAAATTTTCAATACCATTTTGTAAATCCCATTGTAAAATAATAATTAAATTGCTTGTCCAAAAAGAAACACACGCATGCACACATAGAGAAGAATTTGTGGGTTTATTCTGTTTAAATCTGTATTCACAGCATGTAACAGTAATTAGTTATAGTAATTTCCCATTTCTATTACATAAGTAGGAAGAACATTCTTTTTATGTTGAAATTATTTCATGTTATCATTATTAGATTTTTCCATCTGTGTGAGAACGTGATTTTAATAATTTTTAAAAAGATGAAGAGGGAAATAATTGTAGTTAATCTTCCAACCATGATATGATGACAAAATGTTTTTTGTATTCTCTTTATAACTTATCCTCAGAAAAAGGGCAACAGTCTATTGCCATGGTTTGTAAACTCAGTTATTAATTTAACAGAAATTACTCTAGGCTGTGCTTTGTTATGGAAAAGCTCATGTTCAAACTTTACTACTGCTATCTATTGAGGAGGTGGCAGCTTATATAGAAAAATCAAAATTTAATCATAAGAAAGCACTTATTGTTGAAAATTGCAAAAATATGATTGTAATGATACCTACTTGTAGTAAATGGAACTGATTAGTGACACATCAAAGATAAATTGAACTAAATCATAATCACAAAGAAATCCATGTTGGAACATATTTCTGTAGGTCCAAACCCACCTCTCCCCCTCAAAGCAGTACCAGCTTCAAAGCTGGATCTACTTCAAAGTTAGATCACGTTGCCCAGGGTCTTATCTAAACAAGTTTTGAATTCTCCTATATCCACAAGGATACACATTTTAACAGCTGCTCTGAGCAACCTATTCCCATTTTGAGCATCCTCATTGTGAAATGTTCCTAATATCTAGTCAGAATTTCTCTTACTGCAGCTTGTGCCCATTTTCCCTTGTCTGAATTAAAAATACCTAGGATCCTTGTTTTCTGCTCAACCCCTAACCCTCCTCAAAGCCCCATACAAAAAACTTTTTTTCCCCACATATATTCTTAGAGGGATCCATTATACTGAAGTGATAGTATTTTCCATCACTGAAAATTTCTTACCAAAGAGCGGCATAATACATTTGGAACGTGTCCTTGCCAGAAACAAGGCATGCATCTGCCAGAAACTGGAAAAATCATGAGTATTCTTGTTCAACAGTTGTCAAGGAAGACAGTAGCATGCCAAATCCAAAATTAACTACTATCTCAATATTCAAGAAGATGTCTTTGGGAGAGAAGAAAATACTGAAACTTCAGTAATACTGAATAAAGAGAATAAAGACTTGGTAGGGAATCTTGGGGCTTTTCACATTGATGCTCAGAGTTTGACTAAGATCCTGTTTGTGGAAAGATGAATGGCACAAGGAATGGAGACAAGCAGTTCTAAATAGTTTCATAATTAAAAATATTCTAGTTGCAAATCACCGATCATTCAGCAATTCAAACATGTAAATTTCCAAATGTTCATGCAGTTTAGACTACTATTATTATAGATAATTGCCATTTTCTTTGATAGAAAAATTCAGCTTTTCTCTGAAGAACAAAAAAGTGAAATAATTTTCCTTATTTGATGGGAATCTAGTAGAAAATGCTCACCACCAAGAAGTCAGATTTCTACTAAGAAAAAGTACAAATGCATTGGGCAAAGAATTTTTAATTGCTGTCAGAATCACTTCTATCATGTATGTCCTTTTGACTACATATATTTTGAACTGGACAGGAAGCTAGGCTCATTTCTTGCTTCTGAGTTAATTTTTTCCTAATGTCACTGTGTTTTATTGCTATTGCCCCTTAGTTATTCTCTTTAGATCTTTGGATATATTGTTGTAATATGCAGAATGTAAAATATTTTGGATCAGATATTATTTAAAGTTATAATGGTCAGAAACTCCAGATGTTCATAAACAACAACAAAAAAATGAATTTCATTAGTTGTCTTCTTCATTCTCTATTATAACTGAGAATTTGTTAAACTAATCCAGATGTGTCTATGTCTACGTATTCCACCTGTGTCACAGACAGTAAGGCCACAGTCATCAACAAATTATTGCATATTAATCTCCAGAGCCTTTGATGTTACAGTTAGTCTGATGTTCTCTTAAAACATATATTTGTTCTCAAACCTTGAAGTAAATCCTGAGAACTTAACTAAGTATTTCTTAAACATTGATTAGTAGAGGGAATTTTTCCTCCCATTATCTGTGTTGCTACAGGAGTGTTAATAATTGGAAAATATTCCAGAAAATTTAGATGAAGAAGCTATGAATTACAGTCCCAAAGGCATTGTAGTAAAAGGAATAAATAAAATTCTTGTAACAACTTGCAGACTTGAAATATATCCTTTTTGTTGCTCTTTTTTGCTGAGAATATATGGAGATGGTCTATTTTTATCTTTATAATCTCCGCTTCTGAAGACCCCAAGCATCTCTGGTGATCTGTAAAATAGTCTTTGTGTGTTTTGGGTTTTTTTTTTTGTTTTGTTTGTTTGTTTGGTTGGTTGGTTTTTTTGTGAAGATTATTTTGTTGAAAGAAAAAAATGTCTTAGCATTTGTTTTACTTTAGTTGTTTTGAATTGTTATTTATGAGATGGAGATTCACTACATTGAGTGAGATGTGTTATGTGAACACAGCCCATGTGTACACTGTCGTTACCTACAGCTGTTTAGATTTTACTGTAATAAAATCTAGTGAGAAACAAGCAGAGTTAATTACTTACTTTCATTCATTCTTGGTCAGTCAGAGAAATGGACAAGGACTTAGAAGAACTTATCTCTACACTAATATTATTCATTACTCAGTACAGCCTAATCAATATGCCCCCCAACTAGTAGAAGTGAAAATTGCAAGAGATTGGTAAATCAATAAATTATGTTTGAAGCAGTGCAAGTAGGTGCCACTTCTTGCTTTGAGATGAATCCTTATATAAAATTTTATCACAGGTGAATGAGCAACTCTCCAAAGAAGCCAATATTGCACAACACTATATAATTCTATACCTTTCTGAATAGTAAAAGTTACTTATTTGTAACAACATAATCTTCTATAAGACTAATAAGAAAAGATGGAACCTTGGCAGCTCAGACTGATTGAGAGGTGCTAGACATTCTCCGTGTTCCCACTGTCTCTTACACTCAGCAAAGTTTTGAGCCTTCGGCTTTTGCATCTGATTTATGTAGGGAAACCACCATGTTTTCTAAATGTTACTTATATTGGCATTCCTTCCCCGGGAGCTAAATCTCAATGAATTTAGAAGGCTTTTATGTTCCAGTGCCCTGAGATTTGTGTTGGAAGGTATTTAAACTACTGATACGGACTGATTAAAGGGCATGGACAAAAAGGACAGCAGACTTATATTTCATCTTGGAGGGACTGAGTCCAATAATATGTCCTCACAGAAAATATTTATTAAATAAATACATTAAGTTAGCCAGCTCAACCATTATACAGATCCAAGAAAAGAGGACCATCATGTGGTAATCATTAATTTTCAGTTAATAGTATCCGATATAGACAACAGTAATCAATATTAATGTTGCACATATTAGTAGTATACATGTTAGCTAACCAAATATTCTCTTGCTTGAAATGAAATTATTTTTCCATTTCTACTGCACGGTGGTAGTGATACAATGATTATTCCTTTTCCTTCTGGGGAATGAAAGCAGAGGGCTTAATACCATTTGCATTCATCTAGTGGCTGGCCCAGCCCTAAACCTTGGCACCTGCTATGTCCATCTAAAACTCTGTACAGTCCATTCAGATAGATGCACTCAAAATTTGTGTTCAGGCTAAGGCAGATTATGAAAACAAAGACAGAGAATGTAAATACAGGATAAATTCTGTCTTGTTCCTTCAAGGCACCTGAGAAATAAAGTGGTCTATTTAACATGTGAAATGCAGTTTTAAAAAAATGAAGGCCATAATGTTCCTTGTCTGCCAATTGTTTTGCTAATCTGGTGACTTCCATGACCAGCTGATTCCTTTGATCTGTAGCTGCAGAGACAACTACCTCACTTGGCTTGACCATAGAAAACTTCTGGAACAGGAGGAGTTACCTGTGACAAAGAAAACTTGGTTCTTCCACTAATGCTGACAGCTGAATTCCTGCTTCCTCAAATTTATGGTGTTGACAAGTCTTCTTCCCTTCTTGTTCTACTGACACAAGCATTCAGGCAGTTTGAGTAAACTGTTATTCCTTAGTATATTGCTCCCCCCAATCCCCCCCTTTCATGAGAAATCTGTTTCACAGAAACTATCCAAAATTTTCTACATGCTGAAGTTCTCACATGCCAACTTCTTTATGGTCAAGTTCCTGGAAGGTGAATCAGATCCTTCATTTCAAAATTCATGTCAGTGACTTTGTCACATGATTATGGCATGAGCTTATGCAAAAACCCTGAGTGAGAGTAAGGGTGCTAAGCTGAAATTTGAGACTGTGTCTTCCCTTGTATCCCCTGATGTAGTCAGTGTTTTAAAAGCTGTTTCTGACTCTGCCTTGGAACCCCTTTTTCAATTGCCTCCAGAAAAGATGATGCCAAAACAAACTTATGAATGCTTCATAGCACTGGGAAATGAACAATTCTTGATTGTGTTGCTAATTCATTTGGGGGGGGTGGGGAGGGGGAAAGGAGCATTGTGCATTGAGTTGGCAGTTCACTCCCAGAGCTGATCATAACTGTTACTATCTTGACGGGGTCATAAGCTGGTGCTCTGGCAAAGACTTGTAGCCATGTGGATATGTCAAATATTTAATCATTATTTTCTCCACATCTTGACATTGACATTTTCTTTCTAGTTCTGACAGTACGAACATAGATGATGGTCACTTACCAAATACTTCTTGGGCCTTGGATGCTTAGGGGAGGAGATCCACCTTCCTTTCCTTTTTGTTCACCAAATTGGTTGATTCAATCCAGTTGCTTATTCATCTTCATAACAATATGGTGGGATAAGCCTTTTCAGATCTCTAGATTCTAGGGTATTCTTTCCACAGACAGAAAAACAACCTTCCTTCCTCTATAATTTCTTCCTTACCTGAAGACAGCACTCAGGTATGTCTGACAGTACAAGTGAGCAGACTCAGGCTGCTGCAGGCAAGGATGTTTGGAACATGAATGACACTGGATATGGGCTACATGACACAAAGGGTTCTAAGTTTTGCCCATTAGCTTCCTTTCACCCATCAAAAAAAGGCACTAAGGCGCACAGTAAGAACTATGCAACAGCGATGGTGAGAGTTTGGTCTTGATGCTTCTGACAATGTCAAAATGCTATAAACAGTACATCTGCCCAAGAATAGACTTGGTTGGAACATTCAATACAGTTTTCTGCACCTTTTTTTAAATAAATAGTGCCATAACTTTGGACAGTAAAAGAAATGTCTCTTTAGATTAATGATCTGGCCTCAGCCATGCCTTTTTCCAGTAACAAATGGTTCCAGCAGTAAATAAAACACTTTTGTAAGACAAGAACAAATTTCATTTTAGTCAGGGATGTTTATCTAAAGTGACCTTGGACTACCAGTGCAACTATCTGTAGTATACTTAGGGCACTGTAGTGTTTGATCTCTTGTTTGAGAAATCATTTCTTATAGCAGATTGTTTGTACCAAGGGGTAAATTGCTTCCTGGCTTGTTGTGCTAAGAAAAAGGCTTCATCTCACAAATAAATTGAGAACTACCTTATTTTAATTTTATGGCTTTAAAATAGTCTTAGAAATCATAATTATAGAGCAAAACTATGACCTTACACCTTTCCGTGCTCAAATCAGACTTGTAAATACTTCTTCTCAGAGACTGTGACACACTGAAACTAATTTTACAGAACGTTGTTATACAACCAAAAAATTTATAAAAGGCTTATGTAAAATCATAAAGACATCAGACTAACATATATTCTGGCCACAGGAGGGGAAGCTTCTATTTCCCCCTAGTACTGTTGATCTTTTGCATTGCTGCACTTTTTTCCTCAGCTATAAAGCAGAAAATGAGACACGGTTTGTGGTCCATTAAACAAAATTAACTCTATTTCAATGGTACTGTAAGATGACAAAGGGACTTTTTTTGCTGCTGGGCTTTTTTTAGCTCAGCCTTTATTCATCAAATACTTTTGGCAGCCAAAGGTATGTATGATCAAGAAAAAGTAGCTGATGTTAGTAGAACTTGATTTTAAACCCACTCGTGTCATTGTCTGGGCTTCTATTAACTTGAACAGTGAAAAATTAATCTCTTAAGAAGATCAGGCCAAAGCAAATAACTCAAGTATGTCTTCCTTTTGCCTTCTATCTTGTTTCCTAAATCTGGAACAAAACAAAATAAATCAAAACAAAAATACTTGCCTATCAACCTGACCATCCATTCCTTTCTCCATACATCTAAAAAAGCATCCTCCATTGCCTTTCTGTAGTAAGCGATGCATATAACTTACAAATAGTAATATCAAGAATGAGATTTTTCTTTGAGTTGCATGCTTCATTCAGCACATGCTCTAGAAGAAAAAAAAAAAAAAGAAATTAAGAGAATAAAAGATTAGATTACCAGTGCCTATACCTTTTCACAAATGTTTAGTTTCTGTGTAATATTGGTAATTTGAAAGACATGGAGATTTATAATGTTTTGAAAAAAAACCCTAAAAATTTCAAATTAGTTTTGTCATAGATCCAGAACTCTGCCAGACAGGAAATATTGAAATAAAGAGAATGCACTTATTAGGCTTATGGTTTTCTGTTTTTCATCTTGATGAGGATATTGCCTCTCTTCTAGCTTTTTATGAACTACTTTCAGGCTGACTTCTTTTGAACTCTGTAACAGAGTGTATTCTGGTGAGGTATCATAGAAGAGTAGGAGACAAAGAGGATTATGTCCTAGATAGATGTCATGCTTGGGTGAACCAAACAGCAACAAAGTGGTAGTCTTCTGTTCCCTTTCTATATTAAACATTTCAAGTACTTTTCATTAAACAAATGGATGTGTATCATTAGTTTGGTTTCTCTGCAGCTCTCACAGCTCTAATATCCCTTTGACAAAATAAGAATATGAAACCATATATCTCCTTTGTTTACCTGGACTAATGTAAAATACTAAGTGGCGCCATCCGATCCATTGCTTTACTTGCAGCAGCTCAAATATTAAGATTTACTTAGATATTCTGTTTGTTGATATATGTGTGTGACCCAAGTCATCCTGGTAGAGTTGAATCTGTGTGGTCTGCAGTCTTTTACTATAGGACAGAAAGCAGTAATTTCCTATTCATTCAATAAAAGGGAATGTAACTTTTCATGTAACCATTATGATCACAAACAAGAAGGATGACGATGTCATATTACACTAATGAAATAGAAGAGTTAATTTCTATGCCTAAAATTTAGTTTTACAATGAAACATATGAAACAGTTTCCTTCTTCTATGTAGCACCTTACTGAGAGGGAAGAATGGACTTTGGCAACTTCACGGGAGTTATAAAGCAAAGGCCTTTATTACCAGTAGATCCCTTGGTTATATAGAGCAAGCTTCACTGATCATGCACACCAACAACAATGATGATTGGATACATGCGATAGCCTGCACGCTGTTCACACACCTAAATCTACTACACAATTGGCTGTCATCTAACTCGCCCAGTACCCACCACCGTCCTGTTTTTTTATGCTTTGCACTCCTTTATCTTCTTGCTTCATTGCCTTTTCTCCACTGTTCTTCCTTCACACTCTTTCCATGGTTCAAGGACAGTTCATGATAACAGTGTCCATTTTCTTCCAACCAAGATCCCACACCTTACTACAGAAATCTCCTTCATCTCTGCAATATAGGACATTTGCAAATACACATTGATTTCCTATTACTCTCTATGCACAAGAGTATGTTTTCAGAGTAACTCTTGTTCAAAAAAATGCTGCTGTTTTATACAGGAAGCATAGCCTCAGTAATTGTATACAAATATTGTAGGATATTTTCATGGGATTACTTGCTGTCACTGTTTAGGGTCAGGGCCTCCCCACAGACCTTGGTCTTCACACCAATCCTTGGCACTAACTAAACACCGGCTGTTGTCACTGCTAGCAGCAGACACTGTCTGTGAAAACACACTGCTAACTTCAGACGGTGCAGTTAAGGTAGAAGAACTGAGCTGAAAAGTAAAATCACTGAATTAGAATTAGTTCTGTTCTCACTCAAACCAGGACACTTGCATGAATGAAATTATTCTATTGTTCCTTTAAAAAGTCTAGAAATAGAATGTTTTTATTGCATTGCTTTGACTTCATTTGAGAATAAATAAATCTGGGGTTATTCATCTCTTTACAAGAGTCAGCATCAGTCTAATGGTCAGCTGACAACACCACTTTGATATAGGACTGCATTATCAGACTAACATGTTGTTAAAACATAGCTGTAGATGCAGCTCAAAAGACTGAAAATTACATACTATCTGAACAGTATTACATTTCTTTTATTATCTAGGAAAAAAAAAAACGCTCCTATTCTTTACTTTATTTCCAATATAGGGAAATGTGACTTCTCAACTTTATTTACTGTAATTATTTTAATAAATCCAAATTACAGAATCTCTGTTTTTCAGTAAGGAAGACTATTCAATCATAAAAGTATATAAACACATATGAAAGCATCATAAAATCCTGATAAAGCAGATTATTTTCTTCTTGACTTTCTACTTCAGTAGATGTAAGTGTGAGACAATGTCTTAAACATTGTTCCTAAATGATCACCCTAGTCCCCGAAGAACTGATTCTAGGAGTTTTCTTTTTTTCTATTTTTTTCTTTTGTGTGTGGTTTTTTTTTTCTTTTTTTTCTAATTTTTAAAAAATTATTTTTAATTTTTGTTGTTGTTTGGCTTTTTTTGTTTGTTTGTTTTGGGTTTTTTTCATTTTTTTTCCAGATTAGCTATTCTAAACTTGGATTTAATCTGTAATAGCAATGATGGCATCTGGAAGGCATTTCAGTAATAGAAACTCAGCCAAAATATCAGAGGAATGCAACATGTAGACAAAGTGTGCTAACTTTATTTATGCAACTATGCACTTTGATACTTTATAGCTTTAGAACTATTAAAACTTCAAGCTGTCCTCTGATGTACAGTAGGATTCTGCTGCAGAGTGTGTTCGCACTAAATTAATGTATTTTAATAATATTAATGTAGTTATTAGTGTATATTATGACTTGATTCCTCTTTAAGGAAAGCTGATAGCCTTGAAAGTAAAAGATACTGTAAATTAATATTTTTATTTCTGGATAAAATAGCTGGTTTTGGTGCATCATTTGACAATCTTTTACTTATTTCAAACTAGGGTTTTTAACAGAAATGAAATAGTGACTTCTTAATTTACTCATAAAAAGGTGTATTTAATCAGTTTGCTTTTTACTCAGAATAGATATCTGAAATAAAAAAAAAGCAATGAGATGCATTAAACAAAGTTATGTTCTCATAAATTTCTATGTTACCAGGGTAAGTTCAGAAGCACTGTACTCAGCAGTCCAGTTTGGTCCTTTTGTCCTATTTTCCTTATCCTCTAAGCTTACTTTTTGAGTACAGAATATATTACAGTTGCTGCAGGCCAGTACACAGGAGGCAACACATGCCTCTCCCCACCTGTGTGCCTACATAAATCCTGTTGTGACCAACCCCAGAACCATTTGTATCCATTCATCAATTAGGTTACAGAAAGTGAGTAGTAACAGTTGTGCTGAACTGGATAAATAATTTGAACTTTCAGATACCCTGTCACTGATTCACATAAAACCCACCAGTCACAAAGCTCTGCCTTAACTAAGAAGGTGTGAGAAATTTGTTAAAAAAGAGCACACACAAGGATCTATTGACAAGTTACTATTACTAAGTATTAAATAATTAAGTGCTCTCCTGTTGAGCACACTGCAGGCTTTTTGGTTCTTTACAATTTTTAATCTTGATTAATTATTTAGGTTTCATCTCAGACTATGTAGAGAGGAGGAGGAGGAGGAGGAGGAAAGAAACAGATGAAGACTGAGCATTTAAACAAGCAAGCTTTAAAGGACTCAGGAGCCTGCTTCATAAATGGGATAATGACAGGTGGCAAAGGAAATGTAGTACTGATGAATGTGAAGTTGTTTCCTTTAAAGGGAAGAATAATTAGAAGAGGTACCCAATGCAGTGAACCAGAAGAGAATTCTCAGGTTCTGTTGCAGAATTATGTTAGGTTACTCCAAAAATGCCAAAATTATTCAGAGGAAAATTGAAAAGGCATCTTGATGTACATCTTTGCGTCATTTTGTACTGGTGCAAAAAGTCAGTTAGTTATATAAAATATAGATATGTCAGAATATATAATTTTATCCTTTCTAAATCAGCATTTTACTTAGAAAGTGAAAATAAAGGAATAGTATGATTGTTGAAGTTTATGTTTCATTTCTTCAAAGGAGACTTGGGGCAAAATATTTTAGCATCTTCCTTAAATTCAGATAGTCAGAATGTAGGAACTGATGTCTCAGAGACCACTGAAAACATCAGCTAGCTCCTCCCTTGGTGCTGCATTCTAATCTGAAAGAATTAACCTTGACTTACATTTCAAGTTTATATCAGTTTGTGTCCCTTCATGAAGAAAAAAGTTACTCGTATTTTAAAGAATTCTTGAATGAACTGTTCCATTCTATTATGTTTCTGTCATGGCTAGTCAATATGACTACTCAATTCTGAACATGGTGACGTTTATTCCAGTGTCTAGATGCCACTCAATCCATCATTATAGCAATTTCAAGTTGTTAATTGTCTTCCATCAGCATATTTTCTAGTAAACACTTATCTGTTAAATTTGCCATGTGGCAAGATAGTTAACATTCACTGAACTGTAACTGAACAATCCCACTGCTGTGGATGCTTACTGATTTTACTACCCTGAGTATTAAGCACTAAATTTTCACACTTGTTTTCTCCAGGTAATTTTGCTTTTGTCTAGATCAGATTTCTTTGCCACTCTACTTTCTACCCTTTGAAAAGATACCCCTTTCATCTCTAATATCTTTAAACATTCAATTTTAATCTGGCTTAGTATTTTCTGGGTATTTAATTAGCAAGTTGCATAGAAGGTTATGGGTTATCAATAAGATGAGGTTTTCATCTTCAGGACCCTGTGGGACATCTCTACTTGCTGCAATTTTCAGGCCATATGTGAAAATTAATGCAACAGATGAAGTCCAGTCCAATTTATCTTGTACCATCTTCAGTACTTTTGTATACAGACACCAAATAAAAGTGATGCAAGAATGTCTATTAGGTCTAATAAAAAAGAGTGCTTAAGGCACATGAATTATTTCCTCAGATGAGAATATGCAGTCACTCAGAAGGAGCTACCAGGACATTGTAGGGTATGCAGATGAGTCAATAGCATATTTATCAATGTGTTTGAAGTTTGACAACAGATAGAATAGCAGTGATCATCAGAGAACAGTAGAGAAAGAAAACCGATGCTACAATTCCAGTGTTTATCACAAATAGAACCATAACTATGAAAGCAAGACAGGAGAATCTTTTTGTCAGGAACAGAAGCAGTTTCAATTTCAGTAGGAAATTCTCGCTCAGAGCCATACCCTACATTTTGAAATTGTAGTAAGGGAATATTCATTCTGTGCTGGTTTATGTGGTGAGATGATGTTTCTCCCTTGAAATAAGGATTCACTTTTCCTATGTTGGACAAGCCCCTAGCTCCACCTCAGCTTCTGTGGGAAAGTTTACAGGGAAACTCAAGAGTACGGCTACTTTCCAGTGTGGGAGTGTAATTCAGCAACAGCAGGGGGGAGAGACTGAGGCCTTCTACTCATCAATCCATTCCTTCCTGGTTATTTTAATCTGACTTCAGTACAAGATTTAATTTTTCTGTAAAAGATGATAAATAAAAAATATTCTTTTGAATAATCATCCAATGAACCTAGGGATCTTGTATCCTCCTGAACAGTGTTGCACTACTTTGTGCTCAGGCTGCTGATACAAATTTAGCCGATGCAGTAACAGCTTGCTTTTAATTCTTAGTCATTTCTTTGCTATGTCTTTTGTGGGGAGCCATCCACTGATAAAAATGCATATATAACACACTTTCTTCATATTGGCAAATAGGCCATCTTTAATAAAAATTGCTGGCTGAATTCTAGAATTTATCTGGTTTTAGGTTCTCAGTGTCAGCATTCTTATAAGGGCTGGTTTCCAAACAATGGATACTCAGGCTTATCTCACTATCAAGTTTCTTTTGAGATGTTTCCTTTCTGGAAAACAGAATGTATTCAAAATTAGTCATATACTTAAACAAACAGACAAAAAAATTAAGATAACATGTTCATTTTGATTTACATACATGAAACTGTGCATACAGTATACAAGCATACTGCTAGTTCTCATAGTATGGCATCTTGCTTTGGCTTTGGTAA
>JANIJG010007197.1:0-14938 GCA_024611175.1 Megaceryle torquata
AGAGGAGAGGAGAGGAGAGGAGAGGAGAGGAGAGGAGAGGAGAGGAGAGGAGAGGAGAGGAGAGGAGAGAAAAAAAGCTCTCTGTATGCAGATAAAATAGTTTCTGTTGTTTATTTCACCAAGAGCTAGAAACTTACTTGAACCTGTCATTCTTATTTTGCCAGGCACCATAACAAGTTACGTAGGTAGGGAACTGTTGAAATAATACCTTCTTTAGCTTTTTTTTTTCCACACCCCTTCCTCCTGCACCTCAGCTAAACTGCTTACTGAACAGCAAAGCAAAGAACCAGGGCTCCTGAATTTGTCTGGCTGGGAAGCAGCATACTTCAGTCTAATTCCTTCTACCTCTTTCAGTGTTTCTCTCTTTTCTTTGTGCCAAACACAGCTGAATGCAGCACAAAGATAAAGGGAAAGACAATACCCTGCTCAAAGAGCTTCCAGTAGAAGCAGACCACCTTCCAATGAGGGAAATGGAGGAGAGGTAGTCTGACTGAGCTCTCAGGACACACCAGAAATAGAATGTGAACCTGAAGTTCTTGCCTTTATAATGTGGAATTTTTTACATAAAGTGCAGCAGGTAATGATACCTTTCTTTGTTAGGTGCTAAAATTTTTTAATACAGCTACCCCAGGATTAATTGCAGCCTTTGGAAATGTTTTGCATTATCTCTCTTACAAATGATGAGGATTTGTTTCTGCTTTGCAAGTTTGGGTTGGTTTATATGAAATTTTATGAGGGTAAAAAAGTTTTATGGAGGTAAAGAGGAAGAATTATCACTGTATGTTAAAAGAAGAGTTATCACCAGTGCTTATAATAGCAATAGGAAGGATTATCACTAGCAAATGCTCAGGAGGATTACTTGGAATTCAGCAATGTACAGTAAACAATCTTTATCTCTTGCAAAATATCAGTGCATATTTTACAACATAGTTGGCTTTAGTGATCCATGAAAAAAATCTGCTGCAATTTGAGCTTAATCATTTTGGATCTTGAAATTAAATTAATATTAATTTATCATGAAACTAGTGAAAAAACCCCCAAAAACCTTCTTATGAAAGGAACAAGATTAAGAACTGTAATTTCATTTCAGTCTAATTCTAAATTTAGATCTCTGTATCAGCATCCCCTTGGCAACTTATCAGTAGATCTGTAAGAGTCAGCAGAGTGGTAGAGGCATAGAGATAATTTACGTGGGATCACCTAGCAAACTAGTTTCAAAAGCTTCTGGTTTAAGTTAAACACTTTTTAAACACTAAACAATATATTCATGAACTCCTTCAGTCACAGTCATAAATATCAACTGATTAAATAGTGTTCTTATCTAACAAAAATACAGATCCTTCAAACACACTCACAAGCATACACACAAGCACATCATTTCTACACTGAACCTGTCTGGAACATGATGGAATTACCTGAACTTATATTAGTTTTGTCCTTGGAAATTTATATTTGCATTTATAGTTATAAATATAAAATCAGATTTATAAATCAAAAATACCCTGAGACAAATTCTGCACCAGTTCTTGTTTTGTTATTCACTTATCAGTGGTGGGTTGCAAATCAGTCTCTGCTGGAACTTAGGAATGAGAATGATGCTCTGTTTTCTTTTACACATTTTTTATTAGGTTTGAACAGTAACTCTATGGAGTCATAGAATATGTATATATGCTATGACTTTGTTATATAGGTATCTATACTTATAAGACATCCTCCCAGGCTTCAAGCAACACACAAGTCTCAAATCTCTGATCAATGTGTCTCTTAATGGATAGAATTCTTGGTTATTAAAGAAAAAAAAAAGACCCTCTAGACAAAATAGTTATTATACATTCCTCCCAGCCTCCAAGTTAAGAACACTTGTACTATGAGTTTGTTTTGAAGTCATTGTTTTGCAGTACAGTTATGGTAATGGAAATCAGGGCTGGAATTACAAAGATGGAAACCTGTGAAAGGTAAAAATTGGGAATGCTCTGGATCATTAAATAGGGTAATTAACATTGGTTTGCAAAAATGACGAAAATTTCATGCAAATTACAGCTTATTTTTAATAATCTTTGTATGCATATATACATATTAAATTTTGAAGTAAGAGTTTCTAATTATTAGGAAATAAACTAAGTTGGGAAATTCATGCTCTCATATAGATGTAATTACTATGGGTAGGAAAATTACAGAATCACAGAATGATAGGGGGTGGAAGGCACCTCTGGAAATCTAGTCCAACCTCCCTGCCAAGGCAGGTTCACCTAAAGAAGGTCACACAAAAATGTGTCCAAGTGAGTTTTGAATGTGTCCAGAGACAGTGACTCTGCCACATCTCTGGGCAGCCCGTTCCAGTGCTCTGGCACCCTCAAAGTAAAGAAGTTCCTCCTCACGTTTAGGTGAAACTTCCTATGTTCAAGTTTGTGTTCACTACCTCTTGTCCTGTCACTGGGAACCACTGAACATCCTCCTGACACACACCCTTTTATTATTTATAAGCATTGATAAGATCCTCCCTCAGTCTTCTCTTCTACAGACTAAAGAGACACAACTCCTTCAGCCTTTCCTCATAAGAGAGATGTTGTAGTCCGCTAATCATCATTAAATTCTCCTGTTCAAGATGCAGACCAACCATGGACAAAGCCACCCTTCCCAAACAGATTCAGTGATGTATGTCAGCTTTACCTGAAGGATCATCTCAAGGATATAGCAGCAGAGCTGTAAATTATAGTGCTTGCTCAACTTTTAAAGTTGGTTAACAGAAGTTGATTGCATAAAAAATTTTTGTATGAAAGCAATACTAGTAACCAGGACTAGCTTCTCACCTGCTCTCAAAAGCAGAAAGATCTAATTTTCCCTTCACATATTCTATCTGCAGTAACAAAATCTTTCTATTTAGCATGAGAAGGCAATCTGTCATACCAGTGTGAGGTGGTTCACACCAACAGCATTACATCAACATAGTTGTTCCAGTGAATCCATATGAAAATGTTTTTTTTCCTAAAAGGCAGCTATATCAACATGTGTTGTCAGTCCCAAACACAAGATCCTGTTAATACTTTACAGGGGTGATACACTGGCATATTCTGCCTTCATTTAGAGGTGGCCCAGCATTATCATCCTGAATTGTAGAAAACACGCTTTACAGAGAAGTAACATTTCACATGACAAGCCACTTCCTTATTTTTTGCTTTTGGTAGGTGACTCATTCTAGACAAAACTTTTGCATCTTTCACATAATATTTTTCTAGATTTCAGACCAACTCCGTGGAAAAAGCCCTTTTTCTGATGTGACTTGGTGTGTGGCTTCAGCACACAGCAGTGGAAAGTGAACTCTAAGTGAGGCGCAGCAGGAAGCGTGCAGCCAATGAGATCAGGTATGTATCAGGTAGTGCCTGAAACAGGCTGCTTTAGCAAGCATGTTATTCCTTTCTGCTAGAAACTTCACTGAAATTGATGTCGGTAAAACATTTTGGGTTTAACAGTACATAATTTTCTAACACAGTTCCATTTCATTGAAATTGTACCAATTGTTCTTCAGTGGCAGCTTGGCTGGAAGGAGTCCATCCTCCAACAGTTTCTAAGCCTCCACTCTGATGACAATTGCAATCTATTTCTATCTTACAGGTTTTTAAGTCTTATGTTAACATGTAGCCTCTTTTCTTTGACCTTGAAGTCGACTAGGATCATATGTCATGACCAAATCATGTGATAGACTTGAATTTACTTATCCCTGAATATTTAAATTAATGGGAGCAACTCTGGTGTCAAGTAGGCTTTCTGGCAGCCTTAGCCTGTGAGTCACTGTTAAGTCTTCTAAGTGATGTGAAGATATAATCATGATAATAATAGTACTGCTTAATCTCTATTAACTGCTTAATCTCTATTAAACTAAGGTGTTCTGCTTCACCTTTGACCCCTGCACACTTATCTACCTGTTCCTGACTCCCGAAATATTTTGAAAAGGGTTGGTTGTTGCTGCAGTGTCCTTGATGTGCACTTCTGGAGGCTGAGCCAGCAGGTGCTGCAGTGCTTGACAATCTTTAAATGCTTCAATGCTCTTGAATTACCTGATATATTTTGTAGCCCTCCTTCTTTTTGAAGCAGTTTTGAAAATGGGAAGATATACCCAACAGCAGTTCTCAGACACTTAACGGTCACTGCTTCATGACATGTTGGCAGCATCTGTTTACCAAATGACAAACACAGCCTGGGTCAGATAAACATGGCTCTACTTGACAAATCTAGAGATGAACAACAGAGTTGTTTTTTCCCCCTCTCATAAAACTGCTGTTGTCATTGCTGTGGAAAGCAACAATATTATTCCAGGGCAGAGCTTTGTCTTGTCAAGGATGGTAGAGGTGTTTTCACCTATTACATGTCAAGATATCTGAGATCCACTTACTGCTTGGCCTACATCTTTCTCAAAGAATCTTCCTAGAATAATTTCTCTCTCATCTTTTTGATAGCTGCTTTCATCTCTTGAGCAAAATGACCCATACTTTCTGATGTTCAGCTGGACTAATGAAGCATTTTTAATGATTGTCATTGTTTTTGCATGTCTCAGAATTTCTAAATGCACTGTCACAGAATATTTCTTCAGCACCTTCACTTTTATAGATGTCTTTGCCTTTTATAGATACTGTTATCTTTTGCTGTAGTATCTAAGATTAGAAAATTCATTGTGTAGGGAAATGATCAGTAGCTGGAGATGAAAGGTTGTTTTGGAGCACTGTAGGATGATCTTATTTCATTGCCAACATGTTTTTTGAGCATAAAAGTCTGTATTACATCTTTATAAATGGATTCAGCATTGATTGGTCATAGCAAAGAGGGAATTATGAGCCAATACTACTAATAAGCAAACATAAACTAGACTGTAGTTTCCACTGTATACAAATAAGTCACTATTTTCTGTCTCTTCTTACTTGCTTTACAAGTGGAAACTGTGACTTTGTACTATTATTTTGAATGGCATTTGCATGTGAACATACTGGAACCTGAGACCCATTCTGTTAGACTATGCACACAGAGTGTGATTTGCAATGTAAATGTTTATGTAATCTTCTGTGGTGTAAAGTAATACACCAGTGCAAGCTATAATAGACACTACAAATACACACATGTAAAATACAAAAATGCAAAAGTTATATTATGCATCTTATATATAATCGATGTCATATGAAATAGTCTATTTCATGACTGAGATGGTGTTTTCTAAGCACTGCCAGAATGATTCTGTGTTGATGCTTTTAGAGTAGGCACTTACCTGTCTCCACTGACAGTATATAGGAGCATTAGAAAATCACAGTGTTAGCTTACTGTCTTTGACACATTCACTTCAACAGTTGACATTGTTAACCCCATTAATTCTAGCTGCAGACTTAAAGCATCCATGCTGAACAAATTCAGTTTACTTCATTGCAATAGTCTAAGAATATGGACACAGTGAATTGTTTCAACTCAGTTAAGAAGCAATTGCTCTTTAAATCGGTAACTAATAGTTTATAGAAATTTGCTTCCTGTATATTTTTGTACTTTCACTTTTCATATTTTCACTTTTTATTTTATTTTATTTTATCAGAATCATTCAATATATCTTCTGCTTTTAATATTAATTTTCTTTTTGATAAGTAATTTGAAATATTTAAAATTTATTAAAGAAGATGTTCAAAGGATACTGTTATAAATACAAAACTAGTTGAATTTGTGGGAAGAACATTCACCATTTGAAAATATAGTAGCATTGAAACCAAGAAGTCTATTGCTAATATTATTTTTAACTATTAAATGACACTTTTGAAAATGTAAAATAAAGCTCCTTTAATATATTAGCTAAATCATATATATCATATTTTATATATTATCATTCAACTTCATTGAAATGAGAACAAAAATTACACTTTTGAAATGACAACTTGAAAATACAAGACTTTTTTTTTACCTTTTTACCTGATTCTCTTCACAGACTCAGATTTAGACTAAAACAGAATTTCAAAATTTTATCATGTCACGTGATAAAAAAGCAATTTTACTAAGAGATCATGTACAAAATTTCTCTATGAAGCAGTTGCGCAATTCTATAATGCAGAGGTTCTCAATCAGTGCCTCTGATCAGTTATGGTAGCATTAAAGGGAAGGCACAGCATGTAGTGGAAGTCGGTAAGCTTTGCTGGAAGGTTACAGTCCAACTCAAAGGCAACTTTGTGGACTTCAGGGTGTCACATTGAGGTTGCAGAGGCTCAGCTCTTCCAGTTTGTGATGGTTCACTGGAGACAGAAGAATGAGGGGCTAAGGGATCAGGAATGGAGAGCAGGAATAAGCAGCTGTGAGTAGAGTTGATGGGGGAAACAATAAACAGACTGAAAGACTAAATCTGTTTTAGAGCAAGTAGGGGGTCATTGCTCATGGAAAAACAAACCAATTTACAGTAAAGGTCATATCTGCCATATTGGTATATATATGTTTAATTAAAATAGCACGGATCATGGTGCTTATGAATGACTGGACATCAAGAACTGCAGTTGTGCTGCAACAAAGAGATAATGACCTTTCAAACCTATTAAACTGCTAATCTGTGTTTTCTACTATCAGGATGTTAAATAGTTCCTAACTTTACAATCAGCCACATATTGTCTTAAAAAACATATGGTCAAATAGATATTTTTATGCTAACTCACCTTTAATTTAGGAAGAATGTTTTTCTGTGTCAGTAATCTTTTTAGTCACAGCTGTTTAGCCTTGTGAAATTAAATAGTTCCCAGTATGCTGAAAGTCTGTCTACAATTAAATGAAATCAGTTTTTAATTAACTGGAATTTTCAATATCTCGCAAGTAGTCTTTATGAAGTTTTATTCAAGTGAGGATATGAATTACTTTACTTTTTAAAGTTTGAGGTTCAGAGAAAAGAAAACAGAAGAGACAGTGCAGATAAAATGAAGCTTAACAGAAAAAGGACAATGTATGCATAAAATCTGCTTAAAGACTATGCAGGGTGAGTACCCAGAAATGGACCTTGAGCAAAGTTACATGATAACTGTGTATCAATCTAATATACACAGCTGTACAGCTGTTAGTAGTTACTATGATCTTAACTGTTACGTTATTATTAACTGTTATGGGTAATACTGTAATTGAGTTCCTGCATATAACAGAGTAAAAGCCTGTTAAAGCAGTGTCACAGAGAGCTCCAAGTGTGACATCTCCCAGGTGGACTGAGTGTCCTCTCCCAGAAAGTACCACAGGTGATGTGCTTCAGCAATGCACTAAAGAAGTCTCTCAGGCATCGTGAGCCAGATAAAAACTTTCAAAGCCTCATGAAGCAAAAAACTGCTTTATTACAAATTTACCTTCCTAGATCACTGGAGAGACAAATAGAATATCAACCTAAACCAGACTAGAAAGCCTACTATTATTTCTTTCAAAACCAGCAAAGCTGAATGATTTCCATCCAAAAATATATAATAATTTATTTGCAATGATAACCAAGGATTTTAGTCTACCAAACTGAAAAATTGTATGAATAATCAGCCTTTCACTTCAATAAATCTGTACTATAAAATAGTGCTGTAATATCATATATTAGCTATATCAAAAAGCAATACTATAAAATCATATTTAAATTAATAAAAAATTAAATATAAAATCAGTAATGCACTTTATCTCCTAAAAAAAAGGAGATATTTATAGCATATTTTAGAAAAATGAAATAAAAAGTTTTGTTTTGAAATCTTGGTTTGAAATTTTTGGCACAAACCAATTAAATTCGATAACGTTCTATTAAATACTTTGTTTTCAGTCAACTTTGTTTTCTGAAATATGTCTGTGTAGCTCTCCTCTTGCAAGCACACATTTTGTTGAACATGCATTAAGTTAATTTATTTTTTGTTGTTTGTTTGTTTGTTTGTTTGTTTGTGGGGTTTTTTGTTTGTTTGGTTTTTGGTTTTTTTGCTCTAATGGTTATTAATGTTATTCTGCCAATGTCTGAGCAGCCATTTAAAATGCCAACCACCCACCATTCCCTCTGATGTGGATGATCAATATATTGTTCAATCAAATAGACCAGATAAATCTCAGTCTAATTCTTGATATAGACAAGATGAGACACGTATTTGAAGTGTTGGAAATGTATCTGAGCAAGGTATCTACACAATAAAAGCCAATTTATTTCATTCATGCTCAGACCAAGCTTCTTTGACCACACAGGCCCAGAGACAAGAGGCACTCCCTGCAGTCAGGTTTTTGTCTTGGATGAAAAGAAAAACAGTTTTGGAAGTCAGAATTCCAGTGTCCTTTCAATGCTCACTGATCTATGTGAGCTGGATGTCAGACCTTTGGCCACAAGATGGATGTTTTGTCAGGCAAGAACACCCCTCTCTGTCCTCTGGATTATGGGTGGAAGGAGGGAAATCATCCATTTTGCTACTTTTCCTGAGGTTTGAGGGGTGCTTCTGCAGAACAGCAGTGGCACTGTTAGAACTTATGCTGGGATGGCACAGTACACCTCAGGGTAGGTTGGGCACAGAAGATGCCTACTCACTAATCATGGAAGTGCCTCTGCCTCTGGAAATCCATCCTTGCAAGCTAGAGTAGTCATCAAGGGTGATGAACTTTTCTCTATGCCCCCCATGTAAGTGATGATGTTCTCTGTGAGAAGGTGTTTTTCTGTATCCAGCAACGCAAAGTCTATAATCTTGGTGAGGATAAAGCTCTTTATGATCTTCCCACAGATCACTAGCAACATGAGCTTTTCTGTTAGCAGCATGAGACTGTGTGATGGTCACCAAAAGGAACTGTGAATAGCAAGAATCCGTTTGCAGGAGCTGGGAAGGGTCAGCATTGGAACAAATAAAAAAGCAAAGGAGTTTCCTTCCTTAGGAAGAAAAGCAAATAATTGGCTTGATTTAAAAGACCCTAGCTTCTAAGCTCTAATTAAATCTTCAAATGAAAAGGAAGGGGAGGATGTGGGGAATGTGATTGTAGAACTTTCTTCTGCAAAAATTGTGCAGTCTGGGGGTCCCATTCATCTCCAGGCAGACATTCAGCCCTCAGCTGTTAGAAAACCAGCCCAAGCTGGCATCAGCTCGTATAACCCCTGGCTGCTCATTAAAGCCAGACACAGGCGCTGAAAGAACGTGTGAGCCGGATGAAAGGTGCTTTGGCAGAGCTGTGTGGGGAAATAGCTGTCACCCATGGTGTACCAGTACAGGGCTTTGAGGAACAGAAAAGCTGTTTCTCATCTCCTGGATGCTCTCTGCAGCCTCGTTCCCAAGCCTGCTATTTACACACTATTCACTAAAGTCAAGGAGTGGATTTTCTTCCCAAAGAAGGGGCTAAGTGGGGTAATTGCAAGACTGGAGTCTGTTTTCAGAATGTGTAAGAGATCTACTTCATAGTATAGGCACTGCCACTAAGTTCTGACTGCCTGTGTTTTGGAGGGTGGACAAAACCTGAATGCACATCTATGTAGCCTGGCTGAAGCAAAATGTTTATTTACTACAGATGAATATATAAACAAAACACTGCCCAGAAAACACCAGGGTTGAGCAAAGCATAGGGTGCACTGCCAATCATGGTGTTATGGAAAGCTGATGAAGAAAGTGCATAGAAAATGACAGCCACTGCTATAGCATAGGACACAGAAAGGACGTTAAATTTTCAGGAGGTATAGGTTAATGCACAGGAATTCCAGATGAACACTGGATATGCACTTGCATTTTATCTATATTAACCTTTTCACTTCCCATTTAGTCCTGAAGCTGCAGATCACTTTCAGTCAGGCAAAGCCCACCTCTATATGTAAAAATTTTTTCCATACTGCCTCCAGTCTGGAAGTCAGAGAGAAGTAGTTTGAGTCGTGTTACCTGTCCAGCACATATGAGCCTGCCTCTCTTTTGAGCAAAGCTGCCTGCTTGCAGGTGATATACAAAATTAAAGGTTTGGGTGAGAGTGTGAGCCTGGAGCTATCTGGCAGCAGAGACATAGTCTGACTTTCCTTCCCTTAGAGAGGCTATGCCCTCCCATGCATAAATATGTACTGCTACTCTTGCTGTACACATATCCCCATTGCCACTGAAAGTATCTACTCTTCAATAAGGTTCTATATTTTTTAAATAATACATTATTATGTATTGCCACAGCTCTGGTAACACAGACTTTTCTCCATTAACATATTTTTGGATAAGTTTTTATGCTATTAAAATAAATTTGCCTTGAAAAATCTTTATTTCTCCTTCAAAATAATCATAATAGTAATATGCTAAGAAGTATTCTTCCTTTTTTTTAAAGTGGCAATTGAAAGCAGTCCTGAAATACTAGCAGAAGAGTGCCTATGGGGAAAAGGAAGAGAGAAAAAACCATAGTCACAAACATACAGCATCTTAAGAAAGAATCCAAATGAGTGCTGCAACCTTTGTTTGGATAATAAAAGAACAAGTGAAGCAGTGATAATATACTTTAAAAAATAGCCAGTGTCCAGATACCATAATGCCTTCATCGCTATAGGGATTTTTCTGTAGTTATTTAGTTGTGTAAATCATGTATGTGTATATATAAACAAAACCAAGCTCCATGCCAAATCTCCAGGCCATTTTTACAGCCTTTAGAAAGGCAAACATCAAATACACGAGGTTTCTCAACACAGAAATGAAAGACATTCAGGAAAAAAAGTCCTTTTACAAGCTTAAACTACACAGACAATACATACTCTATCAGCAGACACACAAGCACACCAGAAGACACAGCTTCTACTTTGTAGTTCACAATAAATATGGAATTGTAGAAATATTGGGCTTTAAGAGATCCTCTTGCTCAAACAGCTGCACTGAAGCAGCACCAAAAATACAGCATAGTATATATTAGCTGTCCTTGGAAACCTTCAGTGAAGGAGCTCCTCAAGGCTGCTTAGGCAGATTATTCCAGTATTTCACACATATTGGGAGGCTTATTTTATAATATTCAACATAATTTGTCATGCATTCTGTAAAACTTCTTATTCTATCCCAAGGACTGTGGAGGATAATGAATCACTGTCTTTTTTAGTACAAATTGTATGTATTGGAAAACTGCTAACTGCATTTGTCAGTCTTGTCTTTCCCAGACCGAGCCCAGCTCATTCAGCTTAATCTTGCTAGTCTTGTTGGGCTACCTGTTTGTCTTAAACCAACACTAGATCTGACATACAGTCTAGATAAAGCCTTGCAATGGACAAGCAGCATTGAACAATGAAGAATGAGAGAATAATAATAATTTTTATAAAAGACTTGTTCTGGCAACCCCATCATACATACCACCAACTAATAGCTGGTTTGTCTTTCTATCGATCAAATACTTTTATACAGAGCAGGCCAATTCCTCCTCTCCACAGGGCATTAGCTCCACTGAGCGCAGACACTGTTACCCTCATTTGTACAATGTGAGAATCTGCCCCACAACGCTCAGTTGCTGCGGATTTCTATTCCACAGAAGGGAGACTATTACATATTTTCCAGTAATTAAGCTTTGTATACTGTAAGGTTTTACCTGCATGCTTTCATTTTTAATAATCCCTTATTTTCTCTTTTTCTTTTTTTTTTTTTAATTTATTTTTTTTTTTATGCTGCAGATTCAGTGATGCTGGAATTGGGGAGGCAGCTATGCAAACTGAATCAATAATGCTTAAAAATTAATTAAGCAGTTGCGTCTGAAGAATTGACTCCAATGAGTATATGTGATCCATCATGATACAACCAGTACTGTTTCAACTACAGTAATATAAAAGAGCCTGTCTATTCCTTGTAAGCCTTTGGCAACATGATATTCTTCTGCAGAGGGACAGAAGAAAAGAACAAAATCCATCCAGGAATTCTCTGCAGTTTACTTTAAAGTGTTCACCGTGCTTTGACCTTCATAACTAATCATCCCTTCAAGCCCTACAAAGCTTGCACACGTTTCTGATCCTTGAATGTTTGATTTTTCCCAAGGTGTTTGGCTGTCCTTGCAGAGAATTATCACAGGAAAGGAGAGTAGGAATTGTTGGTGGAATAATTGTTGTTGCTCACTGGAAAAGGGAACAGAAATATTCCAGTTTATAATAGCCCTTTAAAATGCAAGCAGACGTGGCTTCTAGAAATCTTAAAAACACCCCACTCTGGGAGGGTGCTTGGCGCTAGCACAATGGGACTTCCCTGAAATCACATAACACACTACCTCAGTGAGCTTTGTAAGCCAGTATCTCAGTGCCTCACACATATATCAAGCTAGAACTTGTAAGTCTCTACCTTCTTAATATATTAATTTCCTTTATTTTAAAAAGGATTCTCCCACAGCTGAAAATGATCCAGCTTTTCATACTGAACTTCTTCCATGACTCTTATTCCAATTAAGAATAAGAAATAAAAAGAAAAAAGAATAAAAATAATATTATGTCTTTGTACATAATGCATGAACAGAGCTTTTATACAATTGTAAAATATTAAAATGGAAGTCTAAGATATTGTATAATGACTATAATAATATTATATGAATATGGAGAATTTCCTAGAAAGATACTTGAAGAGAACTCAAAACGTGCATTGGTCACAGTTCCTTCAATGTTCTATTTTCATGTGTTCCAAAATTATTCTTTTTAGCAGATTTTGCATTTCTCCACATTGTCCTTACTCTGTCTCACATCGCATTAACACTGCTGCATTGTATAAGTTCTTGAGAAGAGGAGACAGCTCATTATGGTATAGTCAGCTGGTGATGTTAACAAGTTGCATGACGCACTAAAAAGCTGGGGAGAAATAGGTCATGTTGTAAACATGAACGTTAATTCTCACTAGAGGCTGTGGGAATATGTAGGTCACATCACAAGGTGTTTATACAAAATATCCTACAGCAGTAATAACACCTGCTCTTGGGCATGATGCCTGCTTCTCACAAGGCATGATGACAAACATCCCTCCTACCACCTCCCAGTCACTCAGCAATACAGAAACAAGAAATGCCACCCTAAAATGTTTACAAAAGGACCAAAATATATTTTTTTTTCCTTAAGCTCCTACAAAAATAAATAAAAAAGTCAGAACTTTTTTACAGAAATTCACAGAAATATAGCCACAGTTGCAGAAGATGCCATGTCACCTTGAATGTTGGATAGGAGCCTTATTAAGATGCATAATAAATAAATAAGCAATTACTGACTAGTTTCAAGCAGTCACTATTTTTCAGTTTATAGAAATGTAAAGTTTATAAACAGAGTTATGCTCCAAAAGTGTCTCTACTTTGTGTCTGTTTTTCCAATATGATTCATTTTTAGTAGAGTTGATAAAAAAATCTTTATTGTATTTTCAAGATATAAACATTTTTTCCAGCCCATAGAGCATAAAAATTACCACTGCTTCAGAAATTGTTCCTAAGATTACATTTTTAAAAAAAATACAGGTTTTAATACTGTCATAGAAGCTACTTTTTCTTCTTTAAAAGTATTTTTTTGTTTGACTCTAGCAGGTAAAATTTCTACATGAGCATTTTGAAATAAAAAATAGATATTTGTCAGTTTTTGTAAGATGCTCTGTGAAGGGATATCTTTTAGAGGACTCAGGATTTTTATTGCAGGGGGAAAAAGATCTAAGAAAATCTCCCTAGTAACACTTCAGAGATTTTTTTTTTGTAGAGTATATTTGTAGAATATGCTGCAGAATGTGTTGGGGCAAGGGACTAATTGAACTGGATTTTTTTGACTAGGCTTCATACACTCCAATTTCCAGCAATTTGTCTGTCTAAAAGACCCTAACCAGATACTGTCTGCATGCTAATAGTTTGGGGTAAAAAAGTGTCCATTGAACAGTAGAAGTCCTATGCTTACTATATAAAGACTTTACAGAGTCTATCTTCACTGTGGACAGAGAACCTCAGCTCACTTTTTAATACCAGTAAAGCCAGTCTCCTGCCTCCATGTATGTAGACAAAAACCCTGTAGACATATTTCACAAAACATTGATTTTACACCAACTCCTTTGGATTGAATTGTTTCAAATTTCTTTAAAATCTAGTCAGATTAACTTTCTTCCTGGCAGTTATCATAGAAGACTAGTCATTGCTTATTTATAGTGTGTAGCAGAGGCTAGATTAGGTAACATCTGTCCTCCAGCCTCTATCATAAAGCTGATATAAAAGCATGAAACTAGAGTAAATGTCCTACCATTTATGCTAGCAAATTGACATAAACAACCATGTTTATCAAGAATATTTTCACAAATATGCATTCTCAGCACAGGTTATTTGACTGTTTGAACAAGTTATTAGGACCAGAACAAAATTCTTATACTTCATAAAATATCCATCAAGCTTAGACATACATTCCTGATCATTTTTTCCTCTGGGGATTTTTCAGACTTACTCCGCAGTCTTCTTTGTGTCCCCAGTCACTTATTTCTACTCTCTCTGATGTCTCCAGCTGACACATCTGCTTCATAAGCCGCAAGCTGTTGGCTATTCCCATAGAGCCACAAAACTGCAGCCTCAGGTCTCCCTAGCTGCCGCAGTGAGTACAACGCAATGCTTAGTCTCTCTTCCACTAGCTCTTCCCTCTTTACCTTCCAAGGAGTCTCTCTCCAGCATCTGTCCTACTGGGCTGAGAGACAAAACCTACACTATTGGTGTCTTTACAAAGTCCAGCATTTACTGCCCCTAAGGAATGAAAAATCCTAAGCATGCCTGTTATAGTTGGTGAAAGGCAAGTGAGGATTTCTGGACACCAATTCCGTATTTTCCTTATCTTAACTCTTGAAGAGCAATTCCAGTCCTAAGGCTAAATTTTCAGTGTGCATGTCCAGCAGATAATTTACAAGGGTTTGTTTGTTTGTTTGGTTGGTTTGTTTGGTTTGTTTTGTTTTGGTTTTTTTTGTGGTTTTTTTTTGTTTGTTTGTTTGTGGTGTTTTTGTTTTGTTTTGTTTTTTTTTGTTTGTTTTTGCTTTGTTTTTCTTTCAAT
>JANIJG010007198.1:0-17631 GCA_024611175.1 Megaceryle torquata
AAAAAAAAAAAAAAAAAAAAAAAAAAGAAGGTACACTTGTGTCATTAAATATTGATGAATAAGATTCATTGACTGAGTTGGAGACAGTAGGATATGGCTTGAAATAAAACCCCATGAGGGCCACACCCCCTAGTATGCCCAGGGCCATCCCTTTAAAGGTAGGACAATTATAATTAATTGAGCAATCTGACAGAAAGCATACATCCATACAGTGCAGCAGAAAGTGACACTGCGCACAGAGCCATCCAGGACACTTGAAGGGTTAATACTGGTTCACTAGACCAAGGACAGTAAATTCTGCCTGTGGCTACCACCAGTCTATTGTATTATTATTGCAGGCTTTAGAAACAGCTTTTAATTTTAACCCTTTCCAGCCTTCTTCTAGTATCGTCTCTTTAAATAATTGGCACTGAATAAAATTGCATGAAATTTTCCCAGTCATACCTCTCAATAAATTTTTTCACTTTCAGTGTTTACAATACTGTACAGGAAAAAAAAACAATAATCCAAAGAACTGGACCTCCTTTACCTGTCACTTTTAACTCTTAAAGACCAGAAATGGTGCCATAAAACTGGGCCCTTTTCATTTTGTTGAAATCAGTCCCCACTATTGCTATAGAATCCTGTCCACTGCTGACTGGAACCATACGGTGGGTATCCAGAGTTTTGGCAAACACACAGACTGAATATAAATAGTCCTGTACCCTTTTCAGCCTTCCAGATACCTGCATTCCTTCACCTAACCACATTTTTAAGATGATGCACTGGGAATTGTTCGTGCCTGACAAATCAAACACACAGGAACCAATGTAAAAAGCTCCTTATTGATAACATTTTCAGCAAGATGCTGAGCACACATTCAACCCACAGGCAGGCTAAAGAGAAACAACTGATGGAGAATGGATTATACAGAGGAGCATGGGGATAGTAGAGGACTAAATCAGTGACTCAGGAGATCCTTTCCAATACTCTATTTCTGTGTTCATCTGTTTGCATTGAAGTTGATGGGAGACATTTCCAGTGACTTCAAAGGGCTTTTATCTGGCCTTAGTTTAATTTCTTTTCAATATATAGATGCAAGAGTCATGTCATGCATGATTTTCATGAGACATGCTAATATACTATCAGTTCTGGGAGCAGCAGAATGAACCCAGGTAGATAAATTGTTCATCCCAAAATGCTAAACATGACAAGATCTGAAAAATATATCTCCTTGTATCTAAAGTGCAGATAAGTCCAGCAATGTCACAACTGGATTTCCAGTCATCATCAGCCATAATCAATTATGCCAAATAAATTGTCCCGTTATCTATTTGCACTTTTGCAAGCTACAGAGACAAGGTGAACAAATGTTTTTGATCTGGGGATGGGCTCACCACAAGGCTGGTCTGCATTCCCAGCAACAGGAAGGAGTACCCCAGCATTAGCATCCCAGCATGAAACCTATAGCTTCATATGGAAGGTTATTTAATGTATATGGGACATCACTCATTACAGGGATAAGCCACAAAACATTTTGGAAAGTATACACATCTAATATTGGTGGCCACAGAAACAAGGAACGAGAAGGTAGAACTTGGCAGTTGTATAATTACACTGCTTTCTTTTCCTCTCTGTTTTTTTCCCCAAGCAGGCATTCAGCCTGCTCAGTAGAGTCGCTCCAATATGTTATCTAATGGCTTCGTCTTGTGAGATTCCCCATCTGTGGCCAGACTGTGCCACCGCCTCATTCAGCTGAGCAAGAGAACAACATTCATTCGCTCGCCTCAGATCTTCAGAGACAGGTCTTGCTCTAGAGCAACAAAAAATGAGCTGCTCCTTAGTCAGGTCTGCACCTTTGCACTTAAGCCAGCCTTTGATGAAACTTACCTCTGGATTTCAATGATGCTTTTTATAGCTGGGCAATCTGCTCCCTTGCTATGGCTCCATCCCTTTTTTTGCTCTTTAACTGGTATCATTCTGATCTATGTGGTGGTCTCACATTTTCCCCTGGAGATTTCAGCATCCACCTGGTCTTCAAAGCCAAATATCACAAGCAATGATTTTTAATCTGCAGTTCCTTTGGAAGGACGGATGTTCAGACACAACCAGTTTGTACTGATATTTTTTCATCTGTTATACAGTAGCTGCTTCTGCTGTTTGGATGCTTCTTTACTCACTTTCCTTCTCCATCTCTTTTCTCCTCATAATTACCATAAAACTTTTAAAACATGGAAAACAGTATCATGCCCAGTTTGGTTTTCCTAAAACACAGTCATTTCCTCCTATTGGTGTCTCTAATGAGGGTGTTCCATGGAAGGATTTGGCCACTCAGAGGCACTGGTACAGCTACTTGTTTCAACTCCTCAGATGTGGTGGGTCTTTCACATGACTAGGACAAGGAAATTATACCACACCATGAGAAAAAAAATAGTCAAGATGCTGAAGACATCCTGTCGGGAATTCAGAGGTCTGAGTTCTTCAGGGCTGCATCTGTATCTTCATACCCAAAAGATGTGAACATGCCAAAACCTGTCATGTCTCCCATCCTATGGGTACCATTTCCATAGAAATGATGAGGGAAACAGAGGGGAAAGAGAAGGGAGAGAGGCTGGGGCATGTTCCAATTTCTGCTCATTAAGTAGAAGGAATGCATCTAGGAAGAGCAGACTCAGGAATGGGGAATCATCACCGATTTAGCTCCTCATTGTAAGGCGATTGTAAGATGGTTTAATCGGTTGTCTTCTACTCCATTCACATGCTAGCTTCAAGTCACAGATATTAGACCAGCGCGGTGTCTATGTGTCCAGAGCCCCTCATACTTCCAAGGCAGCCTGGATTCACCACTGGCACGGATCTGATGGAGTTAGATCAAAGCGCAGTTCCCATGTAGCTTGTATTTGGGTGCCCACCAATTCATACAGACCTGCAGAGTTTCTCAGGTTGATTTAATGATTATCTCATCAGTGGCCACATGTCACAGAGGAAAATAGTCATGGTTTGCCTTAATTTACAACTGTCATCTCCTACAAGTGAAAAGAGGAGCATGGGAATGGCAAAGTTGAACTGATTTGTTCTGGCACAAGTATTGCAACGTGGCAAGATATACCTCTGACTGTCACATTCAAATTTAGTAGATAGCATGCTTGCTTTTTATTTGATTTTTAGCAGGTCTCTCCACAATAAATATAAGAGCAGGATGCATAAACAAAGCGCCTGGCACTTACAGTTTATCTTGGTGACAGAAAACTTGATTGATGAATACTAAGTTCAGAAAGTGGCAAATGTTCAACATAGGGCTAAATAACCTTTCATTGCTGGTGGTTCTTTTGGTTTTTGGGTTTTGTTTGTTTGTTTGGTTTGGTTGATTGTTTTCTTCTGGATTGTTTGTTTGGTTGTTGTTTGTAAATTTTTTAATGTTTGTTGTTTTCAGCTCAGTTTCTCTTAGCCTTCACATGTCTCAAAGTTGCTTTGTTCTAGTACTCCATCAGCTGCTGGGAGAAAAAAAAAAGAACTGCCCTATTTATTCCTTATATATTGTCACAGATCAAATTGCTTATCACCAGGGCAAGAATTAAATGGAGAAATTTTGCATGCTACATTGCTTCTTGTTTTCCCTTTCACTTTGCTGGGACAGGACCTTTGAGCCAGACCTTCCTGCTTGCAAAATGCTTATTTTTAACCTATCACTATTACTGCAATATCAAAAGAGGGGAGGGGTGCACGCATGTATGCAAAACAAGGTAGTTCAGAGGAGACCTTGGTCCAAGAATGCTACATTCATAAAGCCTAGAAGGAAAAAAAAAAACAAACACTATTTTACAGAGAAGGAAACTGAGGCACAGAGTCTTAAAGCATTGTGTCCAGGAGCTTATAGGAAGAGTCTGGCAGAAGGGCAAAAACAAGCCAGACCCCGTGGCTCCTAATCTTGTGCCTTAGCAACAAGACCATTCTGCCTCTGTGCGCAGGCTCAGAGAGAAAAAGGGCAACCTTCTAGGAGGGAAATCCTTGTTGGATTAAGCACTTTGCTTGCTTTCCTCTTCTCACCCCTTTCCTCCTTCAAAGTGTGGAGAATGGGGAGGGGACCAGGTGGTGAGAGAGTGCCCGTCCCCCTCCACTCTTCAGCAGGGTCTCGGTGCTCCCCAGTGGCCCCTGAACGCCTGCACCCCTCAGCTGGGGAGGAAGGATATGATTTGTAATTGCAATATCTTCATTACCGTCTCTTAGTTCTTTGCACACTAATGTCAAGAGCTTTGTCTTTGTAGTGTTATTGGCATTTTTCATCATATTCATGAAGTGTGGGTCAATTTTCTTCAAAAGGCTCACTTCGCCAACTTGCCACAAAGACAGACGGTAATAAATTCTACTAGTGCACAGCGAAGGCTTCGTAGCTGCAAGCAACAATAAAAAGCAATGAGCTGGGTGTCACTAAGTAACTCCAGTTTACACTGCATTTTCTTCTTTTATTGAAAACTCAGAATATGAATTTATTAATGAACACACAGGCCTACTTTGAAGGGGTGGGGGGTGGGGGGTCCAAGTCAATTTATTTGGTATTCACACAGTGTGTGCCTACATTGTATTGTTTCATCATTTTATGGCCAGGCACAGCTTGTTAGGCTGTGGCCCTCCAGAAAAAAGCAGGCTCATATAGCAACACCTTGACGTAGATGTACAGCTGCTTTCACTGTGGCTGTCTCACCTTTAGCCCTGTCTGTCTACTGCCGGCTTTCATTTTCCGCATTCATACATCAATAAGCTTTGCATGCTGACACCTAATTTTGCAGGCTACTTTGGTTATGGAGGCCATGTTTTGCATATCACTACCCACCCCCTTCTGACATCTACTGCCTTTAAAAAGGGAGAGAATAGAGAGAACACGAAAGAGGGATTCTTTTCTTCTCAGCCTAATCAGAGATTTCTTTATATTTGTCAAAAGCAGGTCTGCCAAATCAACTTTAATTGATTCTTCCACAGTTCTCGTGTATGATTTTTGAAGGACTGGGCTTGTGTTCCAAGACACAGTGTTGTGTTTCAAACAAATATGAGGTTTCTACAGCAAATCAAATTTGGATGCCAATTAGTTAGCATTTTCCATTCCAATTAAATTTGAGACCTTTCTGATTTTGAAAGACTTGTGTGTCTATGTACGTGTGTATCTATGTACATGTGCGCACCTAGCTCTATTTATTTTAGTGAGATGGAAAGATATATGCATATAAAAAATTTAATGTGCCCTCAGTGGTCTAATAAGCAGGGAGGGGTTAGAGACACCCATTTAAATATACATTTTGGAGGGGTTTTTTTTTACCTTGTTTATTTCACAAGGGTTTACCAGCCTATTCTAACCTGTTATGTGACACCGCAAAGGTTCTCACATCTCAGTCAGGTGGCTAATGTCATTATATCGTTGACAACTCATAAAATGGTATAATCTAATAGGGCTTTCCCTCCCCACACACACAGAGTGAAAGCTTATTGTAGCAAAGAAAGGATTAGGGGCAAAAAGCAAGATTAATGGTTAAAAAAAACAGAAGCAGGCTGAGTCCAGATAGAATACTGTATCTTAAAAACAAATATAATTTGTATATTAAAATGTGTCTTGATTTTACTAGATTTATACTAAATAAACCCAGCATACAATATAAAGCTTTTCCTGCTCGATAGTGCATATATCAGCAAAGCCTATATATTTGTTTTGAATCAATTCTTAAATCAATTCCTCCTTCTAAAAATCAGGTTTTAGGCAGACTCATAACACAGAGACTAAAATTGAATCTATCACTACAGTGATGGGAAGGCAACAAAAGCTTGCTTAGATTAGCTAAAACTATCATGTGCAACCACAGTCAACCATAAAGCTATCCTAGACAGTATCTGCACTGTGAGGAAGAAATCTTCCTGGCACCCGTGGGTCCAATTGCCACACAAGGTGCAAACCACCCACCAATAGGTTTTACCCTCTTTGATCCCCAAAAAAGACCTCAGGACAGACAGACAACCCTCAGGAGCAGGCAGACCACTCCCATTTTCTTCCAAGGACTCAAAAGCACCACGGCAAGGAATTCACCCTCAGCAAAATTCAGGTGGGAACAAGCACACACCTGCATTTCTTTGGGAAAGAGATTAATTAGTTGCTTCCTCTCATAAAATATAAATAAAACAACAAAGAGATGACCTCAAAAAGGTGAGAAAATCCAGACACACTTTGCCAGCAATGAAAACCAACAAACTTCAGGTAGTTTGGTGCTGGTACGCCATGTATTTTATATTTTCTCCTACTACACGTGGTAACTGGTCTACATGACCAAAAACAGTAAAGTGAGGAATTATGATGGCTATTGAACACTATTCATATATTCACAGTGTTGCATCCGATGTCAATTAGTGCCTGTGTTGACATAATTGTTTTACAAAGGGAAAATCTACAGCATTAAACAGCCCTCAGATTCACATTTCTGGATGGGCTTTGCTTTGTGGAGTGTTTAGCACACAGAAAATAAAATCCATGAAAAATGTGTCTGGCGTGAGATCATTGATAGGTTCATGTTAGGAAAGTTTTTACATGTGACTAAAAATGTGTGGTTTAGATTAAATTTTTCAAGCCAGTTTCTCTTTATACTTGGATAAAACCAAGCCTTTTGGGTGAAAAATCTGCATGATTTGCTGATAGCTTAGATTTTTATTTGACTGAATGGACAGGGTGAAGTGGAAAATTTCAGAGAAGCAATGCAAACATTTTACAACTCTCAAAACAAAAACATCTCAAGAAATCTCTTAGACTTTGGTATTCTTTAAATGTCTACTTGCATAAAACGAAAAGGATTAAACATTGAAATCAAACTCTGAAACTAATTTGGAACATCAAACTGGCCTTTTCAAGGTAGTGATTTTTAACCTCTTTTTTTTTTTTTTTTTTTTTTATCAGAAAAAATCTAAAATTTTGTTTTGGTTCAGCTGATGATTAATTTTTCCGCTACATTTCAGAATCTACAATAACCCACCAAATCCTCTACTTATCTCCCCTTGTGCTGACTTCTGTAAAAAATGCAGCCCTTCAAGCTACAAAATGATAGAGGAAAATCAGAGAACACACAATAAAGTCTATAAAATTATGAACAGTATAGGGAAAGCAAATAGAAAAGAATTAGTCATTATTTCTCACAGCATAAGAACTAGGGTGCACCCAATTAGGAGGCAATAGTTTAAAGTAGCCCATAAGAAACACTTTTACAAAGAATAACTAAATTATGCAACTTACTGCACAGCATGTTGCGAAGACCAGGAATATAAATGGATTTGAAATGTGATTAGACAAATTCACATTAGAGGTCTACAGAGGACTGCCAAGCACTGCGATCCAGCACAGTGTCTGGTTTGGGAAGTCCCTAACATGGTACCCAGCCAGGGCTGTGGAGGGAAGAAGTCCCTCACCATGCATGTCTGCCCTGACAATACTCCGGTGATACAGTTACACTGGGACTGTAACATCACCTTTACAAAAGATGTCCACAATGCAATATCACAGGCAGTTTTGCTCACAGGAACGCCTTCCCTATCTGTGTCTGGTTGGAGATGCTAAGGAAAGCAGCTGAGGAGCACTGCTGGTGGGAGCAATACCTCTAAACCCAACAGAATCACCAGTGGAGTCACTCTGCCACCAAATGTGCACTGAGCCCTTGATCCAGACCACACATGCAGCAAAAACAATAGTACTGATGAGCAATTATGTTTCATTGTCTGTAAAGTACTCATACCAAGGTGCACTTACGTATCTGGTATGCAATGGTGCTGTGTAGAAAGATCTTTATGTATTTATCACTTTAGGGATTTTTAATTGTAGGGTAAGCAGAAAGAGAGAAAATTAAAAGAGGGCCACTGGATGCTTTGACAATGGTGGCAAGAATTGCCCTGTTTAGCAGAAGGAAAAGGAATGGGAAATGAAGACAAGCACATAAACGTGGCTGAAGTGAGCTGGTTTTAACTGCTGGCAAAGACCAGAGCAGAAGTTTTCAACCATTTCTTGATTTATGAACCCTTACACTTCCAACAGAGAGGTGATCACCTGTAATAGTGAATTAAACCCTCCTGACAACAGGCTTTTTTTTTTGTTGCCTTTCAGGCACCCTTTAGAGAAGTGGCTTAGAGACCCTCTGGGACATGTTGCCCAGTTGGAAACCTTCTGTCACAAGAATGAGCAAGGGGACAGGGATAGGGAGTGTCTGAGTTTGGGATTTAGGCTTTGCCATCCTATCTTTTCCTATCTAACTGTGGTAAAAGAATAATTTTAAAAGCTTTCCTTTTCCTTCATAGTTTTAAGGCTAAAAAGGACTATTAGATCATTTGTTATGACCTTTTACATCTAGAGGCCATCATAGTTCCTCCAGTTTACGAGTACCTCCATAAAATAACAGCCCATATTAATTTCAATCACCACTAAGGGAAATAAACCTGCTCCAGTCAGAAAATTATTTCCTGAGGTTCACCATTTGCCACAGTTCACACTCTCATTGTTCAAATACTTTCTAATCATTATACTACTTTTCCTCTGTATATTCATGAGTACATTGTTAAAATACTGGGAACAGGAGTTTAAGTTACAGTGGTATCCCATTTTGGTCACACTTTACATACCAAAAAGGATCCCCAACAGGAAGACTCGGACAGCGTAACCAGACACGACAAAAAAACAAAAAAACCCCAAACAAACAAACAAAAAAAAAAAACCACCACGAAAAACCAACTACCAACTGACTAAAAAACAAACAACCACCACCAAAAAAACCCAACAACAACAAAAAACACCACCAAAAAGAGAAGAAGAAAACACTGTTCTCCTGAGCAAACACAGGCCCTAAGAGATTAAACGATTGGTCAAGAGTCACCCCTAAATTGGTGGCGGAGATGGAACTAAAACCTACTTTCTCGAGTCAAATCTAGAGTTTTAATCACCAGAACACCCTTCCTCTCCCTTCATTGCTTCCATTTATCATTTCAGGCTAGGCAGACTACATCGAAATGATGGCTTTGTGAAGCATAGAAACACAGTTTTACGGGCAATAAACAATAAATATGAACCTGAGAGACATCTCCAGGAAACCTCCCTACCAAAAAAGAGTCCTTTTTCCTTGGCGTTTTTTTCCCCCCAGAAGTTGACAAAACTGTTCCCTTTCCCTCCTGGCCGCACTGTTTGCCGGGCTCAGCGTGCTGCCAGGCACGCCGCCCTGGCTGCGCCAGCTCCCCTGCACGGCACATTGGCTGCATGATGGCAGCGGACGCTCCTTCTCCCTGCCAAGATGACAAAGTCCTGGCTGGCTCTGCCGACGCCTCTGCCAGTGTACCAGAGAATCGGTTGTGCGATTTCATTTAAGCGCTGCTAACTAATTATTAACTGTAGGCTCAGCATTCAGGGTGCAGACAATGGGATCAGCCAGGCACCGCTCCACGGGTGGGGGGGCACCGCAGTCAGCACGGGTTTCTTTTTAATTATTGTGCAGTGGAATCAGCCCTGGAGAAGTAAATTGAAAAGTATACAAAATTCTGATTAATAACCATAACAGCTCTTTTTTTAGTGTTTCTCCAAGTTTCTGCCCACAGAACCTCAACTGTCCTTTCAGCTATAACACCAAAACCTGCACGCACTTTAAAAAAACCCAGATACATTATTTTGTTTTACAGGACTGCTCCACAACAGTGAATTACGCAGATTTGAGACCAAAACCCATCTCTGGATCCAGACTCTTATGTATTTTGCTTGTGGACCCAGATGCAAACTTTGAGGACAATGGATGGTCCTATTTTATGACATCCCCTGGCAAGATGTAAACCTCCCCACAAGCTGGAAGGGCTCTGGACTAATGTCCAGACATTTAAGTTTCAGGCCTTTGCTTGGTATTACACTTTGCTTCATGTGAAAGCTGAACTCCTACAACAGCTGTTTTATCTTCACTCCTGAAGGATTTGTGCAGGTAAAGGTTGACTTTATCTCCCCTGGCATTCGCATCTCACTAGCTCTGTTACTTTGAAACCACAGAACTACACGCTGGATCAGGTTCACTGCAAAAGTAGCTTCTTAGTCATTCAGATATTAGGTGCATCTTAGCAACAGTCAGGATGATTTTCCAAGATGTTTCCTCATTTCTTTCAGACATTGATTAAGATATTTCCATCTCAGAGAGACATTAAGTGACAGTTTTTTAAATTTTTATTCAAAATAGTAGGAGGGTAAAAACCAATCACCATCTTTTTGACTCATCCTGGACAAGCTTTGCTCTATACAAAAGAATTCATGAGTACAATCTTTGATTGCTCCTCTCAGAGGATGCATCTCAGACAGGACCTGGAGCCTCACTTCTCATAGTTTTTCCAGTAGTGGAAAGATGTAATTTGCATTAGGGACAGGGAACAGTATCCCACTGCTCCCACCTGAGGGTTTCACCTTGAAGGAACCAGCAGCCCCACCTTGGGCTGACCAGCACTCCAGGGAGGCAGCCACTCCTTCCTAACATGAAGCACATGAGCAAGGGCCATCATGACCAGGGATAAGGGAAAGCATATGCTTAGCAGGTCTCAGGGCAAGGATTAGAGAAAATGGGCTGCCGTATCTCATATGTCTGGGTCTGAAAAGGAACTCAGCCCTTTGGTGTGGGAGGCTGGCGCTGTACCTTCAATGAAGCCTTTCCTGCAAATGGAGACATCAGAGGGTGATGACATTCCCCAGGGGCTGGCAAAATGTTATATGAATCACATCTGACTCTGCTCAGGAAACATCTTTCTCATGTCTGAGTGGAATTCTATACCAAAGACATATATTTTTAAATTAAGATTTCTTTTTCCTTCCACTTTCAATATCTTGGTAGTGCTTTTCCACTAAACAGTTATTAAAAAGAAAGAAGATATAGTCTTGTACATGAGAAATATTTCTTCCCCAGTATTACTCAATTTATCCATGTAATAGTCCCGCCTCTTCTTCCTCAAGCCTTCTGATTTTGAGTCTTGACATATTTTTACCCAATTCCCAGTGCTGTTAACACTCCATTTTGCTCCCATGCAGATCTCAGCATGTAGCAGGGACCCCCCAGTTCATGCAGACTCCCTTCTTTGTCCCCCCCCAGGCTGCGGTGGGAGGAGGAAAGAGTTCTCCCAAATGATGGTAGGAAGTGTTGGTTCCTTTTCAGGTTGTACCAGAAATCTTACAACCACGATTTCTCACATCCATCTGTGGCAAGGCATTGTGGGATATTGACTCTCAACAAACTGTGTTGCTAAGACGACATTTATTATGATACATAATGTGAATAAAGGATGAAACTGTACACAGAGTGCTGATTTGCTATAACTGTCATCTGTGATGATAGTCTCTAGTTTATACCTCAAATGAATTTTGCATGGATGGTACCGATGCTACCAAGTGCTGCAGAGGTGTATTTTACAAAGCTGCCTGGGCCTGGCATGAAGATCATGCCACTTTAAACAGCGAATCTGTTAGTGTGATGTTTGTGAGAGGAGAACAAGTGGGAAAGTCACTTTCAAGTGCAGCTCAGTGCTCTTTTAATGAGGAATGGGGTCTTCTTCAGAGTCAGCCAACTACTGAGGAGGAGCTGACACCCTTAGTAGTCAACATCCTCAAAACAGCTGACAGCTCCAGATAAATCAGTTTGTGTACTTCCTCCCCTTCTCATATCACCTGCGGTGACAGGAAAGCACTAATTTCCTTTGAGAGGGAGAGAGATGGATGCACGCGTGCATCCCGGGCATGTTGATCCTTCAGTGTAAAATTAACAAAAACAGAGGCCAGGGAGAACTGGGAATAGGCACAGTACTTTGTCAAGAGGAAGGGTTTGCCGTAGTACGGCCCTGTATTCATCATATGGTAATGTACAAATATGCATACGGCAGAGTCACATTGCATTAGCCCCTGGAAAAAGAAGATGTGACAAACTCTGTGTTTGGTGAACTCACTGCCCAGTTCACAGCTATAATTCTCCCACACACAGCACAGGACTTCATGCCATGGGGGCTGGCACACAGCACGTGGCATTAGCCGCATGCACAAGTGGTGCATGGGCAGACTGCTTGGTCCTACGCTCAAGACACAGCCTGGCCCAGAACATCCAGTCAGCCAGGAGGGAGCTCTGACACCATCACCCTTGAACAGGACAGCCCCAGAAAGACCAAAAGCAATTTCCAGATGCTCAAAGGCTGTGATTGCAGATTATAGTCCCAATCCCAGACCAGAACACCACGCTTGAGACCTGTAGCACCTTTCTGGATTGGTCAGGAGGCACTCACTGGTTTATCAGTTGCCCGCTGCAATCAGTAGGGAGTTAAGTACTGCTTGTACCCTCTTGCACAGACAATCCCTGCCTCACACTTCCTGTATTCATTACTCTGACACTGTCACACGGTTAAATGATGTTATAAAAATTAGATACTGCAGGCTGTTAAAAGCATTGCATGCTATCTGAAAAGAAACCCACCTAAAAAACCCTCCAGATAAAACCATCAAGATATTTCTCCCCTGTAGGCGATACAGCTTACAGCTTTCCCCTGAGTCCAGAAACCACCCTGGTTAGAAATCTCATGCAGCAGTTCCAGCAGGGGCTGTTTGCCATTTGTTTTGTGACATTACTTCTGAGAGTCGTCTCATCTCACCATCCTCACTGCTGAACTGCCACTTTTCCAGAGACAGGCTCTGAAACATGGTGGGCTGAAACAAAGCAGAAACAAAAGAAAGACGCCCAACCTGTTTAAATGGGAAAATGAACCGCTCTCACCGTGTCCCTGGTTCAGGGAGGATCTAACCCAAAAAACACACGCACTGTCCAGGGCTGAAGAGAGGCTGTCTCTCCTGCCTGTGTATGATGCACACTGTATTTCAGCTGTATTTAAGAGTCCCTCTCATGCACAAAAACCTTTCCATGAAAACAAAACAAAACAAAACAAACAACCAAAAACAAAACAAAACCAAACCACACCACCAAACAAACCACCCTCTAAAAATATAGATGAGAATCTGAGTTTTTCATGTCTCTCTACTTCTCCTGACAGTAACCACAGCGTTGCCGTGATGCATCAGGTTACATTAGTCAAATCACTGATGATTTCATCATTTATATAACGGGCTACGATTGGTGTGATCAGATGAGACAAGTCACAGCAATGACGTGTCACAGCAAAAATGTCTAAAAGGAGGTATTTTCCTGACAACCATTTAAATTTACATTTTAAAATAAATATATGTAACTAGATATGCAAACGTAAACCAATAAATACATCTATACATGCATGCATGTGTGCACACATATGTATAATCACATACACATGCTCCTGTGGTTTTCCACCTAAACTACAGCCATGTGTCACATGTTATCCCAGGGCACTGTGCACAAAGGCTGAAACTCACATCTGGGGGCGGGGGATTTTTCAACCAATTTATCCTGGAGCAGAAATCCAGAAATCCACTCCATGCTCCTGTGCTCATGGTGAGCTCTGGCACGGCCCAAACACAGGAAAGCTCAGGGGCACAGGGCACCACAAAATAAACAAGGGCATTTTGTGGGGAGTGGGTCAGGACCATGTCTCCTGGTCTTTCACGTAACTTCTCATGCTGAGCTCTTGGGAGCTCACACTCTTTCAAAACCCCTGAGGTTGCAGAGTGTGTGTGAGATGCTGCCCCCGTGCAGCCACATTACTCTGGAAGTGGCACTACCTGCTTGGGTGATGCAGAATTACACACCTCTGAGCAGAAGCACTCGCTTTCATTCCATACTCATACCAGGCTGGGCTGTTTCTGTCTTGCACTGTTGAGTATTTCAGTGGAAAAGCTCTTTTGTGTGTAAATAACTATTAGGTGTTTTTTTAACACAAAGAAAAATCATAAAACAAACCAGACATAATTCGTTTATATGAAAAATAGAGGGATTAAACAGAGCCAATAAATTACAATAAACTGTCCACAGCGAACAATGCCACCAGATGACCATAATGGAGATCCACTGCTCTTGTGCTTTTATTAAAAGAACAAAGCACTGCAATTAAATGTAAAATCCAGTAATATGTCATCGTACCTTAAGCATCCTTTTCTCATTCATTGAACACTGTCCTCTGATTTAATTGAAGCCTCTGGTCCCTTTGAGACAGCAATAGTCCTTACTCTAGGCCAAGTTTAGCATTTCATTATTTAGTAATCTGAGATGGAGTCATGCTATTGACTCTCAAGCAATCCTCTTTGCTTCTTATAACAAAAAGGATGCCCACAGAAATAATTGATACCACATTCTATTCTCTAGTAAATCATCCCTTAGTGGATTGTGAAAAGAGGTTTTTGATTTAGACTTAAGAATAACAGAAGTTGGGTATATTTTTCACTGATGACCCCCATATGACATGTCCATAACCCCTTTCACAGCAGGAATGTTGGCCTAAAGGCATTTTAGTAGCTAAAATGAGTGATTAGAGGCTTTCCAGGTTTTGTGATATATATTCAGTATGTAAGTGATACCGAATACAGGAGGTAATTTTTTTTCTATAGAACTTGCTGTAGACCTGATCCAGCCAGGAGCCCAGAATCTTCTCCCTGGTATCAGGCAGCCAGAGGTGCTTAGTACCTCATAAAGGCAATCAGCAACTTGTGGATTCGTTACAGCTTTGTAGGCCGGAAATGGCCTGAAGCCATGCAGGGTGTTCTCTTTGTTTCCCAGGCCAGTCTAGCACTGGACTTAGAACTGAGGCCCCCATGTCCCCTCAAGGTTGGGAACAGCAGTAATCAGTTTCTCAGCTTCCAAACACCCTTTTCTTGGGGAAGCCTCTATTATGCACTGGGCTTTATGATTTTCATCCCTACCTGATGTAAGGGCAGCTTCCCTCCCTGTATGTTGCCCATGAGCAGGCTGCACTGTAGCTGCAGCCCCAGGTCCTCAGCTGTCTGTCCAGGCTTCACTGACAGTGCCCACACAGAAACTCTCCTAGTGGCAGCAACACTGGCTGTGTGGTGTCTCCTCTGCCACCTCCCCACCAGCACAGGAACAGCCTCACAGACACCAGCCAGGGTTGGAAAAAAGCCACGGCAAGACTCCTGGACACATGGTGCACACCGTCCCCACTTCCCTCCATGCAGAATGCTGCACAGGGATGTTCTAAGCTACCATCTCTCCCAGAGGGCTCCCAGCAGACTGGGGAGTGCTGGAGGGCTGAGCCTACTTTCCTTTTCCACTGGGATCATCACACTGCACTTACACAACTGCACAGGGCAATAGTCAACTCTTCCTGCTTTTTGGCCTTCTGCAGGGGCTCTGGAGCATCCCATACTTCCCTCACTAACTCCTTCCAGCACTTTATGGTCCTGGAAGTACTTAGTGCACAGACCTCACTGCCATCCTCCTCTTCACCATCATCCAAACATACTACTCTACCTCAGACAGTATCCATCTGCTCTGAAGTCAACAGCATCATACTCAGCACAAGCATTCTGGCAGTAGCTTGCCCTGTGGCACAGCAGACACCACCAGTTGTGCAGCAGAGGCACCAAATCTGCAGAACTGGTGAAATTACTCACTCATTTCAGGAGGAGGAGTCTGACAGGCAGAAGCCATGTGCCAGTTTGTCAGGTGGCTTCAAGATCCAAGAAGGTAAACTCCACTAATTCCTCCCACCGAACACGTAAGAAAGAATCGGGCACAGTTTACAAGAGATTATTTGTTATGGCCTCATCATTGTATATTTTAAACGACCAGCACTCACAATGAATGTGGTCCCATGAAGTCAGTGATCCCAAACACTGAGGGGAAGCCTGCCCTGTCTACTTGCTTGGGTTCAACTCACTGGTCCAGAACTGGGGAAAATTTAAAGTTGGCTAACACAGAAAAGAGTTGTACAGATTTAGGGGCGCATCCAGGGTTAGGACATCAGACATCCCACAAGCCAGTGCCACTCATGACAAAAGTCAAACAGAAAATCTACCCTGATGCCTCCTTGCTTTCATGCTCTGCCACCTCTTGCTCCCTGAAGTGCTGAAAAAGTGAATTTTCAGTAACTTTGGAGGACCAACGTTCAATGGTCAAAAGTGTCTCTTTCCTCTGGAAATCTGCACCATCATTCCCAGGCAATGCAAGCACAGAGCTAAGCTAGGGAGACCAATAAATTTGTGCAGATCCCATTAATATTAATGGGAATTACACAGGTGTATTGTCCCCTCACAGGCCTGCGAATCTCATAGTGCTGACCTACACCCATAAGCATGTGCTCTAATTCATCTGTATATAATTCTGTAATCTGTTTGGCATGCTAAATATTTCAGATTTTAAAAGTGTCAGGGTCAGAGCCAAAACAATGCATTATATGGGATCAAATTTTAATTCAGACAGTCCTGGGAGAGACATGGGGAAGGAGGAATCCGTGCCAATTATTTTGCATTTTGGGAGTTATTTGACTATAGGACCAACCCATACCAGGGTACTTTGCATCAAGTTTTGTTTTGTTTGTTTGATTCTCTTCTCCCAATACTCAAATTATCTCCAAGTCCTTAGATCCATTAGACTAATTAATATTAAGAACATATGCATATGCAAATTAGGCCATGATGCCCATATATTTCACTTTACATGACAGATTGAAGTGTAGTTGTGTGAGTCAATCAAATGTCATAAATTTGTTATGCACAAGAGATCATTAATATTAATTGGGGCATGGGCACTGTGCAGTAGCCCATGCCACCATTAGAAATGGACCCCTTGCTTTAATTGTTCAGCAATTTCTTTTTTCTCTCTTCTTTTTTTTTATTAAATCAGTGCCCATGGCCTGATTAAAATATGTATTTTTTTTCCCAGGTATTCTTCAGAACAGCATCAGAATTGTATTAAAAAATACAGAGCAGACCCTTTCTAAGACAGATGGCACACAATGAGGTTAAAAAAAGTATCTTGAGATCCAACCAGCAAGAACAAAAAAAAAAATTGCTTGCATTGTTGTTTTCATTATCTTGCTTCTGTCATTTCATGAGCTTTGTATCTTGCAAGGAAAGAAAGAAGGGAGAAAAACTGTGAAATTAATCTTTTGTGCATGGCCTGATAAAGAAGAGACATGCTCAGACAAAAGATAGACTGAGAGAAGGTACCGTGATTGATGACTAAAGTAAAGGTGTCAGAAGAGTATTATGTAAATTACTGGAGGCACAGACCATTTCAGAAAGAATGAGAGGGAGAGGGGAAGCCAGGGAGAGAGAGAAAAAAAAGGACTGCAGACTCGATGTCACCAAGACACTGGTCCCCAAGCGCCAATTTCTTGCCATCTTTCATCTGCTCAGACAAGCTCACCTCACTTTCTATTTGCTTTGCACAATGTAACAATGGAGGAGAAAACTGTCAACATTAGCATGAATACAGCCCAAAAGCGGGGTTCGAGCATGCAGCCTCTGAAGTGAATCAGGGAGATAGGAACTTTAAGGCAGCCTCAGTGCTTCTACATGTGTCTGTGTGAGGCTGAGACAATTTGCTCTATTTTGTGCCAGAACTGGGATTCAGAGAGACAGGGCCAAGGCTTTTCTCTGCATTTAATGTCCTACTTGATACCTCTCTGCCTTTTCACACAACTGCAGCCACGTGTGTGCATCCAACACATACTCAGCCCTGCACGGACCTGCCGACAGCCACCTCC
>JANIJG010007200.1:0-12402 GCA_024611175.1 Megaceryle torquata
GGCCAGGTTGGATGCGGCCTTGAGCAACCTGGTCTAGTTGAGACACGGCCCTGCCCATGGCGGGGAGGGTGGATGAGGTGATCTCTAAGGTCCCTTCCAGCCATTGGAGCCATTCAGTGATTCCCACCAGCTGTAGAAGCAAAGGGATCTGTATTGCCTCTTCTCCAAATGATCATCTGAACTGCTGCAGGAATGGCTTTATGGGTTTAGACCAGTGGCCCACCCAGCCTTGTTCAGTGGCTGTAGCAGGTGCATAAAAATCAGCAAAAACAAGGCACATACAAAGTGGCCTTGGCCCCACTTTCCCAGCTTTGGAGATCTGTGGTTCAAGCACCTTTATCAGCTAGAAGCCATACCCAGCTCATGGGATTTAACACCCACCAACATCTTGAATCCCTTCCTGAACTCACGCCAACCTCCACAACATCCTGTGGCAACAAAGTGGTCAACACAATTGCACCTCATGTGAAAAAGTACTTGCTTGTGTCTGTATCAAATCTACTGCTTGCTTGCTTTCAGGGACAGCAATCCACCCCTCCCAGCTCTGCCCTGTCCATGATGTGATAGGTCTTTGTCATTGCCACTTTAGGCCCCTCTTGTTCTAGCCAGAGAGCCCTACCTTCATACAGAAACAATTTTGCAGCTTCTTGGAAACTGTTTCAATAAAACAACCAGGGCTAAAGAGAACAAAGATCCTGTTACTGCCTCTGTTTCACAATAAGAAGGTGGAAATTCAGAGTATCTTTAAAACACGACCAAGTAAATAACAATTTGGCATCAAGAGCAATGAGTTAATCTGACATCTGAATATTCACTGCTATTAAATAAGATGAAGACTTGCCTCCTTCAGCTCTTATGTAAATAGAACTCATCTGCGATGCAGATTTTATTAATTAACTGGCAAATCGAGAAAACCCCAACAGGCTGTAATTGAACTTCACGTTGATGATAGATGAGGAGACACTTACAGGCCGTCCGCTGTGTCTGCACAGTCACTGCTGGAGCTGCTGCCATCCCCACCCATCTTCACAGCAGAGGCGCTGCCCCACCTTGAGCAGAATCCAGAAGGTCTGAGAGGCAGATGCCCGGAGCTGATGGGATACCTGGCACATTTGCCTCCTGAAGCACCCTCTGATGATGATATACCCTATAGAAACACACCCAAACCTAAGACGTAAGGCAAGGCACACACTGGTCAGATTTATCTGGGTTCCATTGGCGACTCCCTGCTGGGCAACATGGACAGTGGTGACAGGGTGGCCCATGTGGGGAGAAGGCAGCCCTAAAGCCCTGCAGGAGCACTTGTCCTTCTCCAGCAAGGCGACGCATGGCACAGCCCAGCTGGAAGGAGATTGAGGCTTTATTGATGTAAGAGGAGAAGGGATGAACAAAACAACCCCCTGCATGGGTGCTTTGCAGTTCTTGGCGGGGAACTAATTTTGCTTTTATTTTGCTGGAGAAACAGTGAGGTGGCGGTGAGGCGCCCACCCTCAGAGCTGCTGAAGCCTGAGTTCATCTCGTCATGGGAAGGGGAAGTGGCATTTGAAACACTGGGATGTGAGAAGAGTTTCATTATTGCTCTGGATGGCCCCTTCATTAGAGTAAAACAAGGTATTTAATGAAGGGGAAAGAAAAGAGGAGCTCCCTGTTGTGTCCAGAAAGGCGTTTCTTTTCAGCTTTGCTTCATTCCTCTTATTTACTGGAATGAGGAGGGCTGGACCTATCCAGCCCTGTAGCACCCAGTCCCTGGGTCTTGCGAGGGGTGCTCCAAGGCCACCAAGATCTCCCTGCAGAGAGCAGCCCATGAGTCCAGACCCCACTGGGCTCCCCAGTGTTGGGTACCTCTCTGTGCTCACACTCAGGTGGTCAGAGGCTGGCCTTGGGTGTGGACATGGAGTACTGAGGTCTACCCCTCTCCAACAACACACACTGCAAGTGTTACACAGCCAGCAATTCGGTGCCACTCCCTTGCTCTCCAGGAGAAACTGAGGCATGGGAGATGTGTTATTGACAGTTGGCATCAAGTCTGAAGACCATATTTGATTAAAGGGCACGGGGAACATTCCCCCCATGGCTTTCTCGCAAAGTACCCCTGGATTGCCAGGGAAGGATCTGGTTTCTCATGACTGGCTTAACAAACCCAACATGGGATTCTCACGTGAAGCTAATTCCTCCCAGCTGGCACCAGTTATCTGCCGAGGTAGATTTGCTCTCTCGGTTACACCCCACAAAGTTTTCGGTGTGGAAAGACAGAATCTCTTTTCTTTCTCTTCCTCCTTTCCTAGTAATTGGTGTTTTTTTAGCAACATGTCAACAGACTTCAAGAGTGGAACCAGCTTACATTCCCTTTGCTGGGATGACTCTAGCTCTACTAGGAATTGAGATGAAAGGAAACTTCTTTCATCCCACCATAAGCAGGCAAGAAGTGGAGCATGAAGAGCGAGAAGACAAGCAGAGAAGCAAGCACTGACTTTATTCTGAGTCTCTGCACCTAAAGCTGTCCTTAATCACCTCTCATGACTCATAGCCATTTCTTTCACTGGGAGCTCCAGACAGGGTAATTTTGTTTCTGAGATTCACAGGCACATTGGCTGGAAGGGACCTCTGGATGTCTCCAGTTCAACCACTCGAGGTGGATGTCTCCGATTCAACCATTTGCTCCCAGAATTCACTCATGATCCCTTACAACCTGTCCTGTTCCCAAAGTGATTGGCTTTGAAAATGTCTTGAGGTGAGAGATCTTCCTGCAGTGGAGAACGTGTTGAAGGAAGAGCGGTTTCAGTGGTTGCCTACTCTCTTCACTGCTCTGTAAAACTCCCCAGCCCACCTTCACTAAGCCAGCTGTACCAGAAGATGAACTCTGGGGCCTGTGTGGGCCACAGTTCATGGAAGACAGCAGGAGGAGGAGATACGTAGAATCTCAGGAGACTGAGTAAAACAAGGGGACAGGGGATGTTGCTTGCGGAAAGCAGTGAGGTTCAAGATAAGGTCAGGAGCTGGAAAGGGACTGTGTGTGTGAAGGGTGGATAACCACAGACTCAGACCATCAAACCCAGCCAGCATCTGACTTTAATCATTTTTTTCCTGCCTGATTCTCTACTGCAGCCAGAAGCTGGACTGAGGTTTGCCTGGAGACAGGACCTGAATCTGCTGTGAGACCTTTTGCCTGTTCTGTCTGCTTCACCCTGAGAGACAAGTGCCTTCATCCTGGGCCTTTATGCATTATTTACAAGACTGCAGAAACCACAGTCCCTTCTCAACCCCATCACTAAGACCTTCCAGAGACTTCAAAGCAAAGGAGCAAGTTTCCTGTAAATTACATTTCCGGCAAGCATCTCTACTAATTAAAGATTATGAAATGAATTTACCATCGCTTCAATTAAAATCCATTCACAGCTAATGCCACCCTCTTTTCCAATGTTATTTATTTATTGAGGGTGGGGAAGGAAGGAACTGTGCTCGGAGTCTCCAGAAGTTCTCTGGATTTGGAACAGACTCGGCTCTGCCTCGTTACATGGAATAAGTCCCTGGAGAATGCAGGCTGATTGCAATCTAATTTATGGCATTCATCAACATATGAATTAACGCTGGGGTCTCCGATATGAGATCCCTCTATTTCCCCCTTCCTCCTCACACAGGCTCAGCAGCTCGGCTCCACTGCCACACTTTCTTCCCTCCCAGTACTAGTTCTTCCTTCAGCAAAGAGTCAGCCTTGGTTTTGATTAAGAAAACTTGTTTATTCTGAGCAGACCGGGCATCTCACCTGGCTTTCTGGGAATTAACGTCAACGGAAACCAAGGAGAATCTAGGCCCTGTTTTGAGTAAGTCCAGGATCTGGTGGTCAGCTGCTGTGTGCCTCAGCTTCCCTGTCTGTGCCACAGGGATGCTGTTCCCAGCTTTCCTCTGAAAGCCACAGGAAAAATAAAAATACACTTGTGCTTTGGAGCCCTGCAGGGAAGTTTGCAGAGGGCTTTTGTGTGCTTTACTATTGCTCCTCTGTATTGTTCTTGGCTTTGACATTGGACTGAGCTGAACAAAAAAATAATCAAGCAAAACCACTTGCATTTCAGGTGCATATTGGACACTTGTTAAAGAAAGCCTAAAACTGCAAAGTCTTCTGGTAGCAGCCATTAACCCATACGGTGACTGGAAGCCCAGGAGCTGTTGACAAGGTTATAAATCATCAGCAGTGGTGGATGAAGGGCCACGTGTCTGCTCTCTGCCTAGAGGCTGGTGCGGGCAAAACACGACAGCAAAACAAATCTAAGGCCAGAAAGTCAGTGCACAGCATGCCTCAGGGCAGGGGAGGCAGGTCTGGGAATAGGAGGTAGATATGCAGAAGAACAGAGCTTATTCAGCTATTTAAAGGGGAATCTTTGGCTTCGTTGACATGAGGAGGCAATAGTTGTATAGGGTAATGTATATGGTGCAGACAGGTATAGTCTAGGACAGGAACTACAGGCCTGTGATCCCTGACTGCTAGGGTCAGGCTTCCTTTCCTTGGAGATAACTCCACAGTCAGAACTGGTTTTGAGATAGAAATCTCAGAGTCTTTCACTGGTCAGATCCCATAGCCACCTTCAGAAGGTGAGAAAAGGTCCATGTGCAATTTCACTGAAGCTCAACACCACCATGAACAGAGGGGCTGCTGCCCCATCTCTCACCTGTTGTCCAAATGTGCATGGACTTAGTGGATCTGCCTTAGTTTTGTCTCTTCTGCCTGATAAAAGAAGTAAAGCAATGTAAGGTCATTTTCCCAGTAATCTGTATATTGCGTTGTCCATCAAAAACATCAAAGAATGCTCCAGAGAGGAAGGAAATAAGAAGCTCACTGTGCTTGATGGGACAGAGCAAGACGTGGACTGTAGTGAAAAGGACTCAAGTTGCTTTCACCAGGAAAAGCTACAGCCTGACACCAAAGGACAAGAACTGACTGCATAGCTCCTCACTGCTGAGAGACCTCCTTCATCTGTGGAACAGCAGGTTCAGCCAGAGGAACATGCAATGCAATCAACAATGTGGAAGCCAAGAGCTTTGGTGAACTGCAGACTATTTGATGTGACATCAGTGGACATTTAATACCTTCAGAGTAGTAAAGTGCAGGAATCAAAGATGTCTCAGTGTGGTTAACAGCAACAAAATCATGCCCTGCTCATTACAAGTGTTGCCTTTAGTCTTATTTAGACCTCCCCCTGACATTTCGACTCCTAGAACATTTCCCTGGCTAAAATTCTCTTTGGTACCATCAGGCAGGCAGGTTGGAAAATACAACATGCAGCACTTTCATTACAAATAAAAAGATGGAAGGGATGCAATCACACCTCTGGTTGCAGGTGAGTTAAAAGTGGTTTCCATACTTGTTAAATACATAATTTTGACTTTTGCTGGTTCTGCTCCTGAGTTTATCATGTCCCAGAGTAATCAAGCGGTTTGCTGCCACTGCCAATCACAACTATCTGCTGCTGACAAGAGAAGTGTTGCCGTTGGAGTTGGAGCACCACAGGGTGCTTGAGGCAATGTCCCTGCTGAGGCACAGCAAGGCTCAGTCCAGGCTGGAGCTTCTTCATGCTCCTGTCACTCAGTTCAGGGCTCTTGCAGTTCACAAGGAGTTGGCTGATCTTGCCTGACCTGAATAGAGAAACGAGGTGCTATCGTCCAGTTTCAACCTTCAGTCCAGAAGGGCTGTGCCCACATCTTTCCACTACTCCAGCACCCACATACCTACAGCAGCTGGATGCTCTCATGTGTGACCCACCATTTGCACACGTTTCTTTGGAGCACAGGAGAGGGAGTGTTACCCACTCCCATTCCAGGCACTACATCTGCTGGTGCCCAGTAGAAGACAAACACAAGCTAACGTCACAGTTCCCTCTCTGTCATCATCTCCTTCAACATCATCATGCCTGGTGTGGCAGGGATGGCCAGGACACGGTCCCAGGGGTTGGTTTCCCACCTGTGAGTACAGGCACAGTCTGCAGACACAGTTAAAACCCAAGCAGGCAGCAGTGTATGGCTCGGGTGTGCGGTGCTGAACGAGCGCCTGGGAAATAGCAGGTGAGGGTTATGGGAGGTGGTGGGGAAAGGGCACAGCTGGAGCACAGCCTGCAATGCAGAACCGAGCGCTTCATCACCTCTCGGATGCAGTGGCAGATTAATCAGGAGTCACGGAGTGTATTTGTAACCTGCCTGGCAACCCAGCTGCATTTCCTAAGTTCAACTCTACTCAGCTCTTCTTCCACACCTGAATTACCAGCATGACTTTAAAAGTCCCATGTTTGAAGTAGGGGCTGCTCTGGGGGGAGAAAACACTGAAGATTTTATGAGGGACAGACAGCAGAGCTCCACACTCCTATGCGTGTGTCTGTAGGGGAATGGGAACTAGAGTCTGGGGAGGTCTCTGGAGCTCTGTCTGTGATGAGGGAAGCACGGCAGGGAAGTAGGTAAGTTTTCCTATTTGACTTGCTCAATTCCTTCATCTGCACCTTTACCTCTACCACTGTTGGCATTTAAAGGCTCCTCCTGGAGCCCAGGCGTTAGCAGGTGGACGGACTTCTCAGTCCTGCCCTTTCAAACTCTCTGAAGGCTCAGACAGGGTTTGCACCTATGAAGTTCCTCCTGCATTTCGCATGAAAGAAACAGCTGGTGACTTTTTTAATTTAGCTCAACATATCCAGCTTAGATGGAGGCAAAGACATAAAATGTAAAGACTGCCAACTTCTCCTTCCAGATCCCTTTGAGAGGCTCTGGGAGGTGTTGGATGCCAACAGCCTGGCTCACCTTCTCACTCTATTTCAGGATAGTGAAGCTGTGAGTGGAAGGGGACGTGGAAGAAAACAGCACTTTTCCACCTATTGGGATGAAGCCTTCCTGTTCTGCTCTGCCCACGTGTATCAGATCTACCCACAGATAACCCCTGCGAAGAATTTTCAGCTATTTTTACCTGTTTCATGGCCAAACAGCACTTTCTAGAGATGCAAACAGAACATGTAATTCACTCTTCCCACCTTCACCTCCACTGCAGTTAGTCCTGTTGGCCTGGGTTTGTTTGCCTGGGAAATGTTCCCCTTTCTTTCACAAAGCAAGCTTTTCATGCTGGTTTGTTGGTTTGGGTTTTTTTTTTTTGCGTGCCTTCAGCCTCTCAAATCCTCTGAATAAGCCAAGCTGTCCCTGAGCACACAGAGTTAAAACCTCACTTTGTTTACCAGAGGCAGCAGAGAGAGAAGAGTCTTCCTAGGCATTGCACTTAATATGGCACATTCATGATGTTATTTATTATTATTATAATCTGACTGTCTTCAGCTTTGGGAACATGAATAATACAGTATCAAAAAAGCCATATCTTTTTAAAAAGGTGTTTTTATATATAGCTAGATAAAGATAGCCCTCTCTGATTCATCTGCCAAAACCTGCTGCTGTTCCTTGTTTGTTTGTGGCTTTTTTCAAGCAGAAATTGCTGGGCAAGAGGAATGCCAAGAATGGATATCCAGGCTAAGCCTTTATTTCACATCTTCTTGTCATGCAGGAAGGTTGCTGATAAAACTTTAGAACAGGTCTGGAATATGGTTGGAAAAAAAGTTGCTGCTCCAGGATGTAGGGCAGCAGCTGGGCACAGCCAGGCAGGGAGACAGGGAAGAGCATCCGACCATCCAGGGGTGAGTGAAGGTCAACACACCTCATCCATGGGAAAGCTGCAGAGACTGGGACACGAGCTGTGCAGCCTCCACAAGCCAGGCACTGGATATCAATGTGGATGTCACCTTGCAGAGCTAAAATCTGAATGGTTTGAAGAAGTCCTGTGAAGAACATTTTAACCTGTGCCATATAAGGGCATAAATCTTTGTGCTTCTTATTTTACTGAAGAGGTTTGGTGGCATCTTTGCTGGGGATTAGGGTACAGTGTCAGCAGCCAGTGCAGAAAAGAGACAGACAAAAACCCTAAGACTGAAGAATGACCCTTGGGCAGATGAATGAATGTCTTGCTCAAAAGTACAGATGGACATGGACATGCTGGAGCTTCACCTCCTGATTATATTCTCAGGCTACTTCTGGCTAGCTCTCAGCCAGGGCAATAAACAAAGCCTTCCTACGCCGTGACACACTTCACACCAATGTGTTCCTACACTCCTACAGCTCAGTTTGCACCATATATTGCCACAACCCCAGCCTGTTGCCTTCACAAAGGAGGCCACGCAGCCAGCAGTGGAGCTGGGAGCAAGGTCAGATCTCCAGCCATGGCATAGCAGCTGGGCTGTAGGACAACCTCAGGCTTCACCTTCTGTAGAAACCCTGGGATGTGTTCCCATTCACAGACAAGAAACCAGACTGCTCAGGGCATCACTTGCAATGTATCAGAGCAGTTTTTCAGCTCTGCATGGACACCAGCATTATCAAAGCCATGTCCCAGTAGTCAGTCTGATCCTGACTACAGAAATAAACCAGCAGTGCTTTGACTGTAGCTACGTAGAGAGTAAGCCATAAAATAAAAATACTAAGGAAAAAGCTGAAACAAACACTCAACGTCCATCATGATGGACAAGACCTTTCCTGACCTACTAAAAAAATATTTGTTCTTGTTCCCAGGGGCCAAAGCACCCTTCTTCTGCATGAGCTATGCCATTGGATATGTGTATATCCCTAAATTTAATTTGTCCAATTGAATTAGGACAAGCAGCTAATTCTGAAATTCATTTTGCTCCCATAATCAACCCCTCTGCCAAATGGCATTTGGGTAGAATTGTGGAGATTGTGATTTTTATTTAAAGTGATTTATTGAAATCATTAGCAATGTTCCCTAAGTGGAATCCATGGCAATCCTTTTAATCTTCCCCCCCATCAGAGTAATGCAAACATTTGTTTTTTAATAACAGAGAGTTTGAAATGTAAGGTTATTAAAATCCACACATATTTCTCGGTGCTCTCTCCCTCTGTAATGGGATGGAACCAGTAATCGTGGAAATAAAGCCTCCCTTTCAGACGAGAGAAGCAGAGAGTGTATAATGAACAATTAAGCATTTATTTAGTCACTTTGAACTGATATGGGTGTTAATGAAAATGAAAGAGGCCAACTTTACTTTCATTGCAGGGAAATGCAAAAGGTGGAGGGTCGATTTGGGTTTTTTATTATTCTAAGCCCCTTTAATGAATTCAGCACATGCAGGGGACATCAGAACTCCCCCAAGTGCTTTTCCAGCCTCTCCCAAGTGCTCAGTGGAGGTCTAGCAAGCTGAGGAGGGCTGACCTCTGTCCCTCTGGAGCGAGGTCTGGGCTGCTGTCACCAGCTGGCTCCAGGCAAGCAGAGAGCCACCAGCTGATGATCTGCTTCATCCTCTGACATGCTGGTTCCCAGCCATGCATTTCCCAGAGAGATGGGTGTGGGGCATGGGAGACGGAGCTGTGCCAGCTGTGCCGCAAGACCCTGGACATGGGGACCAGGACAGGGATGACCAGTCAAACCACCGGGCAGTCCAGGCAGGCTCTGTGAGCAGGCATCCGTGGGTCCCAGCTTCCAAGGGTGCCCAAAGGCAGCGAACCCCTGACAGCCCCAGCTGAGTGCACGGGCTCAGAGACAGCCGAGCACCACAGCTCCTTTGGCTGGCACGTGCAAAGCAGTGGGGAGGGGAAGGTGTCAGCCAAGTCTCAGTACGTTCTCCCTTTGTTTTGAAAGGAGAAAATAATGGTTGGCTGATGGTATGGCAGGAAGGAAAGTGCTGTTGTCACCCTGGTTTCATAGGTGGGGAAGCAGTCTCCCACCTGCACCCCTGTTCAGACACTCATTCAGCCGTTTCTCACTACCTGTGAATTCCTCTGTTTGGGGTGTTTTGACCCATATTACACAGGGCAGAAACCCTGGCCCAGCTGCCCAGGGACTCTAACCCAGCACTTGAATGTGCTGAGAACCTCAAGACCTCCAAAGGCACAGCATCCCCTTTTGCCCTCAGTTCCTCTGAGCAATCTTCCCAAGCACACACACCTTTGTAAAGATTTTGCCCCAAACCACTCAGCTCCATCCCCTCCTGGGAATAAAGGTGTACAGTGTGGTGGGAGCCCACCTGCAATGGTCGCACCCAGAGCCAGCCACAGGGATGGCTCAGCCTGGACCATTCACTCTCCCTTTCCCTCTGGTTGATGCACTGGTGCCATGGCAACTGCTAACACCAAACAGCTGCAGTGAAAATAGAGCTTCAGAGCAGTTTCAGTCCCCAAGGACCAGTGGGCATGTCCTGGGGGTTGTCCTCTCCTCCTTAGGGACTCCACCAAAGGATGTACCTCTGGAGCTGGACAAAGCCAGACTGCACTGTGGTACCCCTGCATAGGGACCAAAACTCAACTTTCCTTGAAAAAATTCTTATAAAAATATGATCTTGCCATATTTTTCATCTGGTGTGGCAAGACTCAGAGTCTGGGAGAGAAGCTGTTTACCTGCTGTTTATCTCCTGACTCCTGCCCTGGCCCTCAAAGCATCCCCACAACTTCATGCTTTGGAGTCAGAGGAGCAGCTCCAACCCCAGGCAACATGAGTCTGGGACAAGGAGGACATCAGGACATGTCCCCATTGCAGGACATGCCTCCATGCAGCCACCCAGATGTGTTTCTGTAACCAGTCACAGCTCTGTCACTTGTGAGAAGAAATTTTAGGCTGCTGTAAAATGGTCCTGAGGAACAGAAGTCGCTCTCACCTGGTCCATGAACACTCCAAGCTGGGGGGGGGGAAGGAGAGGCGGGGCACAAAGGCTTTTTCCTCCACATTTTCTTTGCTCCTGGACTGTACAATCTGTCCTTCACCTACCTGAGTCCTGGTGATTTTGTTGTAAGGGAGAGATGTTGCCATATTATTCTATACACTTCCAACCCCCAGGCAGCTGGCAGGATTGCTGCTGGCTGGTAACACACACACGCACACACACAGAAGTTAATCTTTTGCTATTAATTCTCAGAAGCTCCATTTGGCTGCATTCAGGCCTAATGTGGTGATGTCTTTGCCCTCATGACAGCTATTTCTTACATGGGGAAGCTGCAAGAACAACAACAACAACAAAGTAGATGTGCAAAAAGGAGCTGTGATTTATTTTCACCTCCAAATATAGAAAGACAACTTCCCCCTCTCTAAGATTTTCTCTTCCTCCTCTTTAAATAAGTCCCAATCCCTCCAAACGAAGCCAGCACCCCAATGAAATCCCCTTGCCAAGGCGAACGAGATGTGCTTGTAGGGAACCCGGACCAGGTTCAAGCCATCAAGGTGACCAGGGACAGGCTGGCTCTTACCAATTTACCCAGCCAGCTAAGCAGGGAGGGGAGACGGCGAAGGAGCGCAACCCCAAATCCTCCGGGCTGCCTGCAAATCGGGCATCTCGCTGATGCCAAAACTTCGCCGGGCGGAGGCCGGGGGTGGGGAGCGGGGCTGTGGGAAGCCTCGCTCCCCTGGGATGCCGGCGGAGGGATTGCTGCTGTCCGCCCGCCTCCCGGCAGCGCCCGCGATGTGATTTCTCTCTGCCGGCGGCGCAGCTCGCAGACAAAGGCTGTGCTCCCCGCTCACGGGCGGGCCGGAGCCGGGGGGTCACCCCCGAGGGGACACCAGACCCGTCCTCGGAGCTGCCCGAGCTCCCGGGCTACCCGCTGGGACACGCCGGCCGTGCCCGCCGCACACGCGTGTACCCGCACACGCTCCGGCTGCTCCCCGCCGTCACCTCCGCCTCTCCGGGAACAGCCAGCGGGCGGATCACGGCACGGCGTTTGGCACCGAAAGGATTAACTCCCCGGGGAGCAGCGGCGCGGGGGCTGAGCCTACGCTCCGGCCACGCATCCCCTGTCGCCTTCCCAGCCGGGAGTTGTGGAGCCGACCTCCCGCCGGCTCATCCCCCCGGGCTGCCGGCAGCCGGGGAGGCTGGGAAGAGCCAGCTGGGCTGTAGGGTGAAGGGCCAGGAGGGGAAGAGGACGGGGAGGAGTGTGCACACACACCCGCACGCATGTCCGCACCCCCCGCAGATGACGGGCAGCGGCACCGGGTCGGCTGCCGATTGCGGGGAGGTCCGGAGGGAGCCGAGAGCTGAATAAACCAAACCGGAGCATCAGGCGAACAGATCGGTTCTCTTGCAAAAGTCCTTAAGGTAAAACCCGAGAGCGGCCGCTCCTCCTCCTCAGCTGCCCTTTGGAGACCGGGCGTTGGGGTGGCTGCTGTCGTGGTCGTCGTCCCTGACTATGATTTTGTTTTTCAAGGAATCGATTCGGAGATGCTGGCAAAAGAAGTTGCTGAAAGGCAGGCTGGCGTGGCCGGGAGCTGCGTGCCGCCGGCTCTGTTGCACACCGGGAGCAGCTGAACTTTGTGGGTTTTGAACATACATTCTCCTCCGCGGACACTCCGGGCAGCGTGACGGGGAGAGTCCCGGCACCGCGCACCTTGCGCCT
>JANIJG010007202.1:0-13603 GCA_024611175.1 Megaceryle torquata
CGCTCCAAGAAGGACAGGGACCTGTTGAAGTGGGTCCAGAGAGAGCCACAAAAACGATCCAAGGGATTAAACAGCTCTTCTGTGAGGCCAGGCTGGGAGAGTTGGGGTTATTCATCCTGGAGAAGAGTAGGCTCCAGGGAGACCTTCTTGTGGCTTTTCAGTACTTCGAGGGGCCTGTCAGAAAGATGAGGACAGACTTTTTATCAGGGCCTGTTGTGGCAGGACAAGGGGTGGTGGTTTTTAACTAAAAGAGGGAGATTTAGACTAGACAGAAAGAACTTTCTTATGCTGAGGGTGGTGAGATACCTGTTACAGAAAGGATGTTTTGAAGGAGTCAGCAGGAGTAGAAAGCTGAACATTAACACATCACAGAAGTTTATACTCAAGGCCATGAGACACAGGGCTGGTGTGGATTGGGCTTGATGATCCAGAAGATCCCTTGTGATCCCATTATTTAATTGAAGTGGAAGTTGTCCAGGAGGGGCTGCCTGATTTCAGACATTGCTAATCACCCTGTGCAGGAAGTCACCTCTAAAGTGCTGCTTGAACAAGGACTCAGAACTCTGATATCTGGGATACTCTTCCTCTAATTAGGGCAGAATATATGATAACAGCCTGTTTCTCTTTTTAGCAAAGCTACTTCTTTAGCTCGAGTGGCGGAGATTTGTGTTGCACAGGAGGAGGTTCAGGCTTCAGGCACTGTGATAAAATACGTAAGGGGTGAAGGCTGAAGAGTTAGAGCTGCATTGACTCATCTCCAAGAGAGAACATGCTTTTGCAGTTGGGATAAACTCAAGGTGGTTTTATAAAGATGCTCTTGTGGTTGGGATAAACTCAAGGTGGGTTTATAAAGATGCTCTCATGGTTGGGATAAACTCAAGGTGGGTTTATAAAGATGCTCTTGTGGTTGGTATAAACACAAGGTGGTTTTATAAAGATGCTCTTGTGGTTGGGATAAACACAAGGTGGGTTTATAAAGATGCTCTTGTGGTTGGAATAAGCTCGAGGTGGTTTTATAAAGATGCTCTTGTGGTTGGGATAAACACAAGGTGTTTTTTAAAGAGTTCTCAGTGGGAGGGAAACAGCTGGTCCATGACCAACTCATGCCTGTTGCCTGCTTTTTAGCTGTTTTGCTGCTTAAGACCTGTGTTTAATTAACAAGAATGAAGAAAACTTCCCAGACGTCCCTGAAGGAATGGGGTCAGGCAAAGACTCAATGGAGATTACACGAGGAAGTCTGTGGTGACCAAAAAAAGCCCATCTTTCCCATTGGTGCCATGCTTTGGCTCCTGAGCAGCTCTTTTCTCACTCTGAGCCCAGCAAGATAAATGCTGCTGGATTCTGCAGCTACAGAAATATCACAGAGCAATATCTTCCCAAGCAAATGTGTTCTGGTGGTTGATTAAACCCCTCAGATCCACTTTGGAGTTTAATCAATTGCAGAAACACTTTGTTGCTTCATACACTCCTGAATTATAGACGTTAGTGCTCAGCCAAAGGTGGGAAAGAACACAAGTATTTAGGCTGGAAACAGACAAGATGCTGCACTTGCTAAAGCCATTTGATGGAAATATGTCACAAATTTATGCTGTTTCCCCTCGCTAGCCATGTCTCCTGGTCAGGACAGCCATGTCAGCATGGAACACCTTCCTGCATCTGAACAGATCCTGCAAACCCTGAGTGAGCTGGCCAGGTCTTTTCAAGAGATGGCTGACCGCTGCCTTCTGGTCCTGCATTTGGAAGTCAGGTAAAAGCCCTGAATTCAGGTATTGCAGCTGAGCTCAAGAGGCTGTAGGTTAAGGCTGTGTCCAGACTACATATTATGGCACCTAAGACAGATACACCTGCCTGCTACAGCATCAGAAGTCAACCCAGAAATGCCAGATCTTACCACCACAGGTGGCCCTATGTGGGATGGAGGCAGGATACACCAAAAGTGGAATTTCCTAAGGAAGTTGGTGTCTTACATGTCAGAGAATAGGAAAAATGTGGGGTTTGTCCTTAGAAAATTGCACAATGCTGTTTTAATAGTCTAACAGGTGTCCACACATTTATTAGCTGCTGCATTTTGGATTGCAAATGGGAGCTTTTTCTTACTACTTTTTCAAATAGTCACAGAAACTGGGAAACCAGCTGGATTTTTTTCAAGGGTTGGCTAATTTTCTGATGTCTCTGACAGCACATGCAATGATCAAAAGCAGCAAATCTCTTTCTTCAGGCTGCCAGCTGTCCACTCTGGGGCTGGAAAGACAGTTTTCCCTTCTGCATTGTATCGGACAGGTGTATTTTCATTGCTTCCCTTCTCTCTTGAAGCATCAAATAGAAGCGGATGTCAGAGACAGGCAACGAGACTTGATGGATCATCAGTTTGTTCTGCTGTGACATATCCTGAGCCATATTGTGTCCTTGTGTACATAGGCAGAACTCTGGTGAAGTCACCATGTAGCTTTAAAAAAAAAAAAAAACCAACCACAAAACCCACACATTAGTTATTGTCAGCAGTCCTTCAGCCTGCTATCCATCATCCAACAGCCACTTGATTGCCAGCACCACAGATGAGCTGGGGTTTGAAGGATTCCAAGAAGAGATTGTAAAGATATGGAAATGGAGCAGCTTTCCAGCTGCGATGTAATGTGAGGTAATGCCCGAGCTAAGCCAGGCTCCCTGATATGGGCACCAGCCTGAATGGGTTTCTGGCCTCCATCCTCTGTTGCTCTCCATTACACTTGGGTTAAGCAGAAATAAGTGCAATTGGAGTTCAGGAAAAAAAAAAAAAATGCTGGCCTTTTAGAGCAGACCATTGCCCACCTCCTCTAGAGCTTCCTTCAGGAGCCCCCAGTTTGATGCTGTAAATGCACCAAAGCACATTGTTGTGTGCAGTGCGTGGAAGGAGTCACAGAATGGTAGGGGCTGCAAGGGACCTCTGGACATCATCCAGTCCAACCCCGCTGCCAAGGCAGGTTCACCTAGAGAAGGTCACACAGGAACACGACCAGGCGGGTCTTCAATGTCTCCAGAGATAGAAAGGATGGAGAAAAAGAGATGCTAACAACCAGAAAAATCCCCACTGGAGTGGGATCTTCCTCATGTTCATCACTCTGCATTTGCAGCCGCTGAGGAAAAACGCAGTCCCTCTGGTTGGTTAACTGGTTGGTTTCTCTGTGACTCCTACGCCCCATTTCCAAGGTGGATAGTACAAGGTGTATTCACTCAAGGAACCCTGTGCTTTAAGCAGGCCCTCAGAGAAAGGTTGTAAAGAGCCTGGGAATTTACCCTGCCTCTTGCTGTTGCAGGTACAGCCGAAGAAAACACCGGCAAACAGCAAAGTGCATTCAAGATGATGCAGTTATCCCCTCATCTTTCTCCTCATTAGGTCCCCCAGTTCATTCACAGCTTTGCCAGATGTAGGTCGGCACCAGTCCAGCACTGGCTTCTCCTCCCCCAGTTCTGTGTGGGCATGACCTGAGGACAGCGATCATGGATTTAAATGTGCTATTTTAGGAGAGATCTATTGGCACATTCAGATCATTAACCTTTTCTTTTATTACAAATAACCATGGAGCTCTAGAGGAGTAGATGTGACATTTTGGGACATCATTTAGTGGTCATAGCAGGGTTGGGTTGACGGTTGGACTTGATGATCTTTGAGGTCTTTTCCAACCTTAATGATTCTATAAATTGAACTTCCTCGCAATGGCCACCTCAAGGTTGTTTTCCAAGACAGGGGACATGAAAGCCAGGACATACATGTCACAGCTTCTCCCACCCCAACACAACTCCTCACTGTTTGGGCAAGTCTGGTTGTGTTAATCCTGAGTTATGCTTCAAATACAAGGGATGCTTCACCCAGGCTGCAGTCTGGTTATGTTTTCCTGACAGATGAAATACAGAAAAATCCAACCAACCTCCTGTCCCCATAAGTGATGTGAGTGAAACTCAAGTATTACAAAAGTAGAAGGAACTTTGCTGTCGACTTTGTTGGACATAGAACTTGCCTTCATAGTTTTGTGAGAAATTACTTAATTCCAGTTTTTTGCAGAATCGTTAATAGGTGATTTGAGTGCACTGAATTTCTTCTTCAATGGAGAGATGATGGTTGAGCACGTTGCCTACAGCCCTACCAGGCAGGTGAACAGGAAAAAAAAAGAAGTTGCCATAGTGTTAAGTGCTTGGGAATAAACACAACCTTGGCCTGCTAATTATTGCTTCATGTCCCCCAGCTCACTCCTTCTGCCAGTTCTAAGTTCCTTGAGCATCATTATGGAAGAGCTGCTGAACTGGCGTGTGTGAAGTTGGAGAACTCAATGCAAAGGCATTTTACTGGGATGATGTAGGTTGGATCTGTTAGGTGGCAACACTTTGCATATCCACCAATAAAGATTTGGAGATGTGGTGCTGAGGGATGTGGTTTAGTAGTGACCTGACAGTGCTGGGTTAATGGATGGACTTGATCTTGAAGGTCTCTTCCAACAGAATGATTCTAGTCTATGATTCTATTTTAACATCTGGGTGGTCGTATTTTTAACATCTCTCTTCTGTGTTGCAGAGTTCATTGCTTCCACTACCTGATCCCGCTGGCTAAGCAAGGGAACTACGCCATTGTTGCCAACGTGGAGAGTATGGACTATGACCCTCTTGTTGTCCGACTCAACAAGGACATCAGTGCTATCGAGGAAGCCATGAGCGCCAGCCTCCAGCAGCACAAGTTCCAGTATATCTTCGAAGGTCAGGCATTTTCTGTAAGAGTTTGGTTCTTAGGAAATGATTTCTTGTTCTCATCCCAAAGCTCAATAGTATTCCTTATTAGGAAAAAACATCTTCATGGAAAGGGTTGTCAAGGGCTGGCCCAGGCTACCCAGGACACTGATGGAGTCCCCATGATCCCTGGAGGGGTTTCAAAGCCATCAAGATGTGGTGCTGAGGGTCATGGTTTAGTGGTGCCTTGCCAGTGCTGGGGGGAACGGTTGAACTCGATTCTTCCTGGAAAAGGTTGTCCAGGGCTGTCCCAGGCTGCCCAGGGCAGTGGTGGAGTCCCCATGATCCCTGGAGGGGTTTCAAAGCCTCACGTGGAGCTGTGGTGCTGAGGGACATGGGTCAGTGGTGCCCTGGCAATGCTGGGTTGACAGTTGGACTCGATAATCTGAAAGGTCTTTTCCAGCCAAAGCTTACCTTTCGGGGGTAAGGCCAACTCTGGTACTGTTGTCACCTACAGCAGATTGATAAGTGAGACCTTTGCAAACACAGGGCACTCAGAAACCCTGTTGCCTCCAAACCATTTCTGAGCATGTCTGGCTGAATAGGAGAAGTGGGCCCATGCTGAGCAGGAAAGCAGTAAGTTGATGGTTGATGTACATGCAGGACAGTTCTTCCTCGGGAAGCCGCAGGGCACGTGTATACATTAGGAGCACAGCTCTATCACGGCGCAGTTCCTACCCGAAGTGTAGCCATTCCATTTCTAAAATTAAATTTAGAGAACATTAGTTCTTCTGATGTCTCATCTGTCGTGATTACCTTGGAGAATATAAATCACGTCTTGGTTCATCTCCCCTGTATTTATTTGTGGCGCTGACGCACAGTTCCCTTGCCTGCGCGCCAGGATACGTGTCCTTCTGATGTGGTGGTTGTTCAAAGTCAGGAGAAGGTGGGGACTGGAGATGTGACCATTGCCCAGTATAATATGTCATCAGGGATGAAGGCTTTTCAAGCCTGGCTAGCCTTTTGGCCACTGCTTACTGGTCCTAGTGGAGGCTTTCACTGTGTACTTCCCCCCCTGCCCATGTAGCTACTTGATGGAGCATTTTTTAATCAGATGTTTTCTGAGCTGTGTGAATCTGTGGCAAACTGAGTGATCACCAGCATGTTGTAGAGCTCCTCTTACAGCTCAGGTCTACCATGTGTGTTTGAGGAGACCATGAAATGGCTCCACACAGAGCCACGGGGATCATTCATATCTCACTAAACTGTAAGGGTGATCTTCATGCTCATGGTCTTCGTGAAATGTAGGCACCTCTTAAGCCCAGTTTGAGGATTTACATGTACTCTGTACTGGTTGCTTGACCATGAACACATTTCCTTAATTCAGGCTTTTAATCAATGTCTGGTCTCATACAGACCAGTGTACTGACAGAATCAGGCTGGGTTTGTTGCTATTTGGAATGTGACATGAATGGAGACATGATTTTGGGGGTGGATGCAACATTTAGCACCCAGCTGTGTCCTTCCAGCAGCAGAGGGAAGATGGAGACATTATTCAGACACAAGAAACTGTTCAGCTCTGATCAGAGGGAGGTTGCACATCAAGTGCATTGAAATGAAGCTAGTTCCTTCTCTTGCAGACTGTGAGTTTTCTGGGGAAAAACACTACCACTGATAACAGATTAAAATACCCTCATTCTGCAGGAGTAGTAGTGGGCCAGAGAATCATAGAAGCATTAAGGTTGGAAAAGACTTGTAAGATAGAATCAAAGAAGGTTAGAGAAAACCTTTAAGATCATTGAGTCCAACCATTAACCCTGCTCTGCCAAGTCCACCACTAAGCCATATCCCTGAGCACCACATCTAGACAGCTTTTAAACACCTCCAGGGATGGTGACTCAACCACCTCCCTGGGCAGCCTGACAGCCCTTGCTGTGAAGAAATTTTTCCTAATGTCCAGTCTAAACCTCCCCTGGTGCAGCTTGAGGCCATTCCCTCTTGTTCTATCGCTAGTTACTTGTGAGAAGAGACCAGCACCTGCCTCTCTACAACCTCCTTTCAGGTAGCTGTCAAGAGCAAGGTCTCCCCTCAGCTTCCTTTTCTTCAGACTAAACAACCCCAGCTCCCTCTGACCTTCCTCATAAGACTTGTTCCCCAGGCCCTTCACCAGCTTCATAACTCTTCTCTAGACCTGGTCCAGAATCTCCATGTCTTTCTTGTATTGAGGTGCCCAAAACTGAACACATTACTGGAGGTGTGGCCTCACCAATGCCGAGTAGAGAGGGACAATCACCTCCCTGGTCCTGCCAGGCACTCTCTTTCTAATACAAGCTAGGAAGCCATTGGCCTTCTTGGCCACCTGGGCACACTGCTGGCTCATGTTTGGCTGCTTGTTGATTGGCACACCCAGGTCCCTTTCTGCTGAGCAGCTTTCCAGCCGCTCTTCCCCAAGCCTGTAGGATTGCAGGGGGCTGTTGTGACCCACGTGCAGGACTTGGCACTTGGCCTCGTTGAAGACCATATGACTGGCTTCAACCCATTGATCCAGCCTGTCCCAGTTCCTCTGAAGAGCCTCCCTACCTCCAAGCAGATCAACACTCCCACCCAATTTGGTGTCTTCTGCAAACTTTCAGGCTGCATTCTATCTCCTCATCAAGATCATTGATAAAGATGTTAAACAGAAGCAGTGCCAATACCAAGCCCTGGGGAACACCACTTGTGACCAGCCACCGGCTGGATTAACTCCATTCACCACCCCTCTTTGGGCCTGGACATCCAGCCAGTGTTTGACCCAGCAGAGCGTACACCCATCCGGGACTAGGGCAGACAGTTAGCACCAGAAACATCCTCATTTACACCAGATGTCTGTATGTGTCAAAGCATGATAATATCCTTAATCAGAACAACCAATTCATCCATAGGAATCCAACTTTTGGACACGTACCTGCTTTTTTATGGCTGTGTGTGATATCCAGGAGAGCTGGGGACCCCCAGATCTTGCCTGCTCCTTCCAACTTTGTCAGTTTGCCCAGTAAATTTATCACCATAACCTCTCCCTTGACATCCTTCATTTCCTTAGACAGTCACAGCAGTTCAGCATAACCCAGATGAATCCCTGAAGCTTCTGCCTACAGGTTTATGCTCTCAGAATGGAGCTGTTCTAAGATCAAAGTGTTTCCTCATGTTTAGTTGACTGGTTCAAACCAAGAAATAAATATTCTCAGACTCTAGGAATTGTTGGATATGAACCAGCACTGCAGCTTGCTGCCCCAAAACCATGTAATTCATAAAACATCAGCATCTTTGGTGTGAAAACAACTTTAACCCTATATAATAGTTTGGGAGATGGTTAAACAGTCAAGTCACCTTCAGCTTTGGAAAGACCATTGGCTGCTCTGGGATGGGAACTGCAATTATACTTGCTACCTGGGGAAAGTAACACCAGTTCCATACCTAGGAAAAAGGTACAGAAGAAAAACACTAAGCTCCACCACCAGCCATCTCTTTCCTGAATCCTGCTTGTGGAAGAGGTTCCACCTTCCACTCCTGATTTCCACTCTCTCTTTGCCTGCTAGAGAAAAAGTAAACCACCTGCAAACTGTGGTCAAGTCTTCTTCACCTTAAGGCAATTTGGCCCACCTCACCTTCTGAAAGAAGCTACTGAAACTGATAGGGTGGCCATATATCCTGAGAGCTTCTGGCCTTCGGTCGAGACTCGACAGCGTTCTTCTCTGTTGGGTTAGCAAACACAGCCCTGGTGATGAACCTTCTGTCTGATGCCTTTCTTAGGCAGCGCTGTCTGGCTGCTCGGTCCAAAATCTCCCCATGTTCCCTGCACCCACCCAACGCAGCTCTGTTTTTCTGATTTCACCCTTTGTGAGCAACAAGTGAGTAAAGAAACACAAGTCAGCCATAGTAGAGGAGTTTCTAACTCAAACATACTTCAAATACAAGAAACCAAGAGCCAAGCCTGGGAATGTTTTTGCTGTCACTTCTTTCCAGACTTAGATTATTGACAATACAGCAGAACAATAGCATCTTGGAGACATGTACAAGCTAACTGTAGGCTTCACAGATCAAGAACCAGAAGTGTGGCTTTTCAGAACTGTATTTCATGAGCATATAATGGGCTTTCTGTTGTGAATTCTTCCAAATATTAAAGCATCAAGCTTCTAAAACCATTCCAACCAAGTTGAAGTCAATACACAAAGTAGAATACAGAAACAGGAAGGAGGGGGGAGACTCTGCTGCCTTCCTGGACCTATCTCTTGAAAAGAAAATACAAAATACGACATTTACAAAGCTGACAGGGAGTTCATGCAAGGACACAGTTTGGAGATGTCAGTTAGAGTATGCTTCTCAAACATCTCACTGTAAGGCAGATCTTTTGCATTGTCCTCACTCTTTTCGTTACCCTTATCATCTTGTAACACCCTTTGCAAAGTGCAGATGTCAGAACTGGGGGCAGATATTCAACCGTGGTCTTGCAAATGCCGTACGCAGAGTGCAGATTGCCTTTCTTCCATTGCTGCTCCCCGCTTGTGAACTCAGGGATCACATCTTCTATCTGTGTGGGAGCATCACACTATGAGATCACCTTCAGGTGAGTTTGCCATCACCCCAAGCTGGCTGCAGCATCACAGCTTATGCCTCCTGTCAGCATGACCTACACTCTTCGGAGGTGGATACATGACCTCGCAGGGACTCCATTCACAGGCTCAAGTCAGAACATCTCACCAGGTCATTGCAGTTCAGTCTTTATCACAGAATCACAGACTGGTGAGGTTTGGAAGGGTCCTCTGCAGATCATTTTGTCCAATCCCAGCAGGGTCACCCAGAGCAGGGGGCCCAGCAGCGCAGGGTCCAGGCGGGGTGGGAATCTCGCAGCTCTGCCCCCGGGCTGAGCAGACCCCTCACCCGCCCCCCCCGCACAGGGGCTGTCTCTGCTCCCCCCCGGCCCGAGGAACAGGCCCAGGCGCTCCCTGCAGCCGGAGCCCTGCGCGGCCGCGGCTTCGTGCGGGAGCTGCCTCTGGGTCCCCACAGTCCGTCGAGCGGTGACCGTGGCCGGGCCGTCTCCTGGAAGGGCGATGGCCACAAGTTCGCCTCCCAAGCAGGGGGGAGACCAGCTGCCATCAGCTGAACTCACCTCTGGCACTGGCGGAGCTCCCAGCGCCCGGCCCGAGGCTCCTTCTTCCCCAACCGCGGCTCCAGGCCCAGAGGCCGCGGCCCGGCCCCTGCGCCCACCCCGGCTCCGAGCGCTGGCCGGGAAGGGGCTCCCCGGGGGACGCCCCTCGCCGCTTCTTCGTTCCGCGCTCCCGAACGGCTCCTTTATGCCGGGGGGGTGGTGTCTCGACGAGTGGCCGTTGTCGCGTTAACGCCTCGCCCAGAGCTGCCGCCGGTGCCGCTGCTCCCCACGGGTCACCCCAGCAGCCGCCCACCAGCTGCCGGCCCGCGGCACATCCCAGCCGCTTTCTCGGCCTTTCCCGGTTTAGAAAAGCAACCCGCCCCGAGAGTTCCTTGCCGGCCCTTTTGCCTTCGATTCCCTTTCCCCGGTGCGGACTGACCTACACTGGAGCTGGGTGCTCTTCAGTAGTTCCTTGTCCCTTTTGAACTGGGGAGCCCAGCACTGGAGACGACACTGCAGAAGTGGCCTGACTGGGGCAGAGCAGAAGGGGAGGAGAACCTCCCTTGACCTGCTGCCCACACTCTGTTCCATGTGTCTTTTGCTCTTTCAAAAAGTACTGTCTCTTTTACGGGAATTTTTTCAACAACTTTTGAAACAAGTATTTTATTTGGGGGAAAAAAAAAAACCAAACATCAAACCAACAGCAACAAACAGCTAAGAAAGGTCAAAAGCTACCAGAGAGATGAGAAATACAGAACTGCAGAACTGGCCCCTCAATTAAAATGAAAACCTGTGGGGAAAATGCTGGCTTCAAATTTAAACGGGAAAGATATACTTTGTTGATTTCTTCAGAATTCCTGCTCTGGCAGGGGGGTTGGACTAGATGATCTTTTGAGGTCCCCTCCAACCCCGAACATTCAGTGATTCTGTGATTCTTTATTTCTACAAAATTTGGTTCTGTAATTCTACAGAATTTGAGCAAAGCTTGTAGGATCTCAGTGGGATTCATGAAGGTCAAGGATTTCTGCAGGAGTTCTGTGGTTGTCACACTTAGGACCCCACCACAACAATCCTCGGCACTTGTTCATTATTGGTGTTCCTCTCATCACCATTTATCTCTTCACCCCTCTTCTTGCATCAAACGTCACACTTTGCTGTAGCTATTGTGATAATTGTATCCCCAAGTCTTCATCACCAGAGCGGTTCACTGTTGGATGACTCTTCAGTAGCTGATACTACATCTTGCAGGTGTCTTTTGAAGATGCTGGTTTTGAACTGGTTTAGATAAAATAAGAACCCCAGTCCTTAAAAATCTTCTGCTGTGTATTTAAAAGCAGAAGTAAAGGCAAAAGATCTAAATCCTCCTGGATCTGTTCCTGTGTGGCCTGCTCTGGGTGATTCTGCGCTGTCAGGGGGGTTGGACTTGATGATCTCCAGAGGTCCCTTCCAACCCCTACCATTCTGTGATTCTAAAAGTTGCCCACACACTAAAACTTGGAAGCTACTTCTGTGTTTTACTGAACCAAGAAAATACTAGGATTTTTTGTTGTTTTTTTAAACAAACAAACAAAAAACCAAAACAAACAAACAAACAAACAAACAAAAAAAACCACCACAGTTTGGAAAAGTAATCAAGTTATATGAAATATTTTCTGTCAGAATCAATTGATTCTAAACATTTTTGAAGGCTTAACAATACATTTCTTTACTCTAATTAGAAGACCTGGGTCATCTCCTCAAACCCATTAAGACACCTTAGTGCACGCACAGCGATTTGAGGACACAACCTCCAGTTTTGGCTTTGAGCAGGTGAATTTGAAATTCAGTAAGGCAAGTGCAGCACGTACCCTGCCCTTTTCTCCTCCCTCCTCCAGATTGCAGCTGTAAATCCTGTGTCTCCTGGAGCTGGGCAGGGATCACAGGACTCCTAATCCACTCCTAACCATCTGACCACTTTAATAAAAATATATTAGTTGATACAGATGATCCAATATATTTTTTTCCCATACAGACAGAAAACAGCATCTCTTTTTTTTTTCCTTTTTTTTTTCCCCCTGTTGTTTCCAAAAGCTGAATATCTCCGAGCAATAAAAAGGGAGTAAGAATGTTCAGCAGGTTTTTTATTTTCCCTGTTAGATTGCAATAAAGATTAGGTAGGTCAGTGCTGTGCTGTTCAAAAGTTTATTTACTTCACACTGTGATTTCTCCTTGAAAGAGTAAGGGCAAAGTAACCCTTGGATCTTCAAAAGCTCTGGCACTGCTGTGATTACTCCAAGAGAAATTTGGATATTGTTAGGTTGGCAGCAAGCTGTTCAATCCCACAAGAGACACAGCCAATAGCTCAGGTGAGCGGCGAAGAGCTGTGGTTACTGGGATGTTTCTATACTGCACATCGTTAATTAATCTACTACAGCGAGAGCTTCCCAAGCCATTGTATATTCCTGGCTTATACAGTCTTATCGACCTGGCCCTGGGGAAAATCAATTCCTGTAATCTATCTTATTACATTTAAATATATGTACAGAACTTGATCTAGTACAACAGCAGAGGGGCTTTAAAAGGGTGAGGAAAAATGTCTGGGAAGGAGGAGGAAAAGGAGGAAAAGCAGGTAACATATTGGTACACTGAGGTACCTATAGTTACTCCCTAATTTAGAATGATTGATTGATTGATTGATAGAATGGTTTGGGTTGGGAGGGAACTTAAAGATCATCTCATTTCCATCCCCCTGCCATGGACAGGGACACCTCTTACTAGACCAGGTTGCTCAAAGCTCCATCCAGCATTGCCTTGAATACTTCCAGTGATGGAGCATCCACAGCTTCCCTGGGCAACCTGTTCCAGTGGCTCAGCACCCTCAGAGTGAAAATCTTCCTAACTTCTAATCTGAATCTCCCCTGTTCTGGTTTGAGGCCATTACCCATAATTCTGTCATTACAAGCCCTTGTAAAATGTCCTTCCCCATCTTTCCCGTAGGCCCCACTCAGATACTACAAGGATGCAAGAAGGTCTCCCTGGAGCCTTCTCTTCTCCAGGCTGAACAACTCCAACTCTCTCAGCCTGGCCTCACAGCAGAGGGGTTCCAGCTCAGATCATCTTTGTGGCCTCCTCTGGACTTGCTCCAAAAGGTCCATATCTCTCTTGTATTGGGGACTCCAGAGCTGGAGGTAGTACTCTAGATGGGGTCTCACCAGAGTGGAGTAGCAAGGCAGAAACCCCTCCCTCAACCTGCTGGACACACTTCTCTTGATGCCACGCAGTTTTATTTTTATTCCAAATTCACATCATTATAAATTAATCAGTTATAGTTGTAAGGCCTCAGGAAAAAGGATCATATGCATCTCACATACAACGTGGTGCAAGAACAACCTGGAGACGTATGTATCCAGAGACCCAAAGCACATCTGACCCTTTCACAGCCACATCTAAGGATCCTTAAGTCTTAAAAAAGTCCTGCAGTTCATACTTTTAACTCTTGATGTCCCTGCTGCTTTGGCCAAACTGCAATGTCTTTAAAAGAAAATCCATGTTTCTTTATCAGTCCAACAAAAACTGCATCATTGTCCTGCTTTTATTGTTATTAAGATTTGTTCTCATATTTAAATGGATCTTGATAGATAAAATGACCTGAATTTCACAGAATCACAGAATGGGGGTTGGAAGGGACCTCTGGAGATGCTCTGGTGCCACCCCCCTGCTCCACCCGGCAGGGTCACCCAGAGCAGGGGGCCCAGCAGCGCAGGGTCCAGGCAGGGTGGGAATCTCTCCAGACAAGGAGACTCC